>CANXYC013045324.1:0-124548 GCA_948193065.1 Aleurites moluccanus | reverse complement strand
AATTTGGAGAGCTTCAACAGGTTACTGTTAGGATGCTTGTGCCTTCTGATCAGATTGGCTGTGTTATTGGGAAAGGTGGACAGGTTATTCAGAATATAAGGACTGAAACCCGTGCTCAGATTCGTATTCTTAAGGATGAGCCGCTGCCTCCTTTGGCTTTGAGTAACGATGAGCTTCTCCAGGTATGGAGATTTTTTTTTTTTTTTAACGTTGTTGATTTATGCTTAGCTAACATAGGATTAATAGTTGGTTGGGACTTGTTTTTGTATTTTTGGTCAGTATTTAACTGCAAGCTTGTTAAGAGTGAATGAAAGAATTGCTCTCTAATTTGTAGATTGAACTTTTATATTGCTGATATGTTACGTGATATGAGGGACTCCTAGTTGATTGCTAAATTTATGGTTTCAGATTATCGGAGAACCTGCCATTGTTAGAAAGGCCCTTTATCAAGTGGCTTCTCGTCTTCATGAGAATCCATCTCGATCTCAGCATCTACTTTTGTCTTCTTCAAACAGTATGTATCAATCGGGTGGTATGTTTGTGACGGCAAATTCTGGTGCCTCTCTAATGGGTGTTTATGGCAATTACAAAGGTGGCTGGTCTTCATCTTTTTACTCTGGTCAGAAAGATGAAGCTTCTGCTAAAGAGCTCTCTCTTCGTTTGCTGTGTCCTATTGGAAATATTGGTGGTGTGATTGGGAAAGGTGGTGGTACCATTAAGCAAATTCGTCAGGAATCTAGGGCTTCTATTAAAGTTGATAGTTCAGGTGCT
This sequence comes from Aleurites moluccanus, assembly GCA_948193065.1. Taxonomy (NCBI): domain Eukaryota; kingdom Viridiplantae; phylum Streptophyta; class Magnoliopsida; order Malpighiales; family Euphorbiaceae; genus Aleurites; species Aleurites moluccanus. The sequence goes on along the minus strand of CANXYC013045324.1, from coordinate 123,777 downwards.
GAAGGAGATGATTGCATTATATTTATATCAGCGAAGGAGGTGAGGATGGATTCTCATTTATTATATTCTGTTGCTATGGAATACATTACAAAGCTATCAAGATTTAATGCCAATTATTGCTCTTACAGTGTTTTGAAGATCAATCTCCAACACTTAATGCAGCACTGCTCTTGCAACCACGCTGCAGTGAGAAAACTGAAAAGGAATCAGGTGATTCTGTAATCACCACCCGTCTACTTGTGCCAAGATCACAGATTGGATGCCTTATGGGTAAAGGAGGGGCTATTATTTCTGAAATGAGAAATGTAACAAGGGCAAGCATTCGGATTCTCTCGGAGGAAAATCTTCCCAAGGTTGCTTCTGAGGATGATGAGATGGTGCAGGTGAATGATCATAAATTATAAAGCATGCATTCTTTTTAGGGCCAACCATTAGAATGTTATTGAGACTATTATCTTTTAATGCGTACCAGATCACCGGCAGCCATGATGTTGCTAGCAATGCCCTCCTACATGTTATTTTGAGATTGAAAGCCAATTTATTTGGAAGGGATGGAGCACTAACTGCATTTCCTCCAACTCTTCCATATATTCCTGTTTCAGTGGACATGTTAGATGCCCCGACATATGGGAATCAAGATAGTCAATCACGTGGACGTGGGTACTCCTCTGCTGGTGGTTACAGTTCACGTGATTTGCCCCCAAATGACAATTATCGAAATAATGGAAGTTCACTGGTAAGCTTATGAAGTTCTTATACATCTTTTCCCCTTATCTTTTTGTATTTTTCATATATATGTGTGTGTGTGTGTGGACATACTTATGATATGCACAATCTCTGCAATGCAATACTTAACAAGATTGCTCAGTTCACATTTAATGAATTAGGTGATCAACCATGGCTACATTACCATTATTTCTTACAATATTTTATATGATTGTCACTATTCAGAGTGATGGTGAAAGTGGATATGGAGCATATGGTGGCTTCTCTTCTGGTCGTTCTGGTGGCTCAGGGTAAGATTTTTTTGTCTTGTCAGATATTTGAAACTGTTTGACGCAGCGGAATATCAATGGAAAAATCAGAACACTATTACAATCCGTTGATTGGCGCACGAATACCGGAAAATAATCTTCTATAACCTGTTGATTTTAGAAATACCAGGAAATAGGCATCAAAGTTCGTTGATTCAAAAAAAAATACCGAAAATTGGAAGAAACAACTTTCAAATAGAAATGTTATTTTTAATTCAAATCCAAATTTCTACAACCCTAAGATTTACATAACTATATATAGAAAATAACTTTCAAAAAATCTAAAATATAATATGGTAATTTATTCCTAAAAGGAAACAAATCACCAGATTTACATAAATAAGCAAATAAGTTAAAACTAAATTAAATAGAGAAACAAATCAAAACTAATATAATACCTTAAATAACGCTTAAAATTAAGTTTCTTATTAAAAGTAATTAAGAAAAATAAAAATATCAAAAAATATACAAACAAATATGGAAAACACCAAATCTTGTTGATCTCCATCATTCTCTTTTGGGTAGAGAAAATTCGCCCTCGAATTTGCAGCAACATTATCTTCAAAAAAATTTTTAGGTAAAAGAATTCTATATTGAAAACATATGGTTGTAAAATACTCATAAAAAATGTGAAACTTTTCAATTTTCCTTATAATTTCCATCCAATCTGTCCAATAATTTTGGATATAAATTTCAATTAAATTTTTTTTGATAAATTGAGAATCAGATGCTGTAGAAAGATTAATGAAAAATGAATTTTCATAATAATATTCTTCTTTCTTGTGAAACTGTGTTGTGATCTGTTGCGATTCCCGATATTATTATGATTCTCAATAGATGATGAAACTATCGTTATAGATAATAATATTTTTTCATCGGGATAATCATCTAATACTAGAGGTAAATCCCAATTGACATTTGACATTATTTCTGAGACATGAAGATTAAATATTTGATCTCTTAAAAGCTCATTTACCCATTGAGTTAACTGATCCATCACTTGTATCATACGTTCCTTTATATGGTTCATGATACATTGCTCCATCTGAGTTGTTGTGTCACGATTATAAACTTCATCTACAGGTACAGCCTAACATTCTCTCCTTAATGGCATGGCTTTTCAAAGAACGAGCGCAAACTCTGATATCAACTGACACAGCGGAATAACAATGGTAAACGGAATCCTATTATAATCCGTTGATTGGCGTACGAATACCGGAAAATAATCTTCTATAACCTGTTGATTTTAGAAATACCAAGAAATAGGCATCAAAATTCGTTGATTCAAAAGAATACCGAAAATTGGAAGAAGCAAATTTCAAACAGAAAGATTATTTTTAATTCAAATCCAAGTTCCTCCAACTTTAAGATTTACATAACTATATATAGGAAATAACTTCCAAAAAGTCTAAAATATAATATGATAATTTATTCCTAAAAAGAAACAAATCACCAGATTTATATAAATAAGGAAATAAATTAAAACTAACTTAAATTGAGAAATAAATTAAAACTAATATAATATTTTAAATAACGCCTGAAACTAAGTTTCCTACTAAAAGTAATTAAGAAAAATAAAAATATAAAAAATATACAAATAAATATGGAAAATACCAAATCTTGTTGATCTCCATCACTGTCTTTCCCTTCATCAGAATCATTTAGCTAAATCCTAGGGCAATTTATTACTTATTATTTTCCTTCTCTCTTTTACTCTCTAAATTTGCAAGTGGTAATCTTTATTTTTTGTCTATATTGATGATAGCTTTAGGAACCTAATTTTTATCATCTCTTACTAGGTTATCTGGTCAAAGCTCATTATCCCAAAGAAAACATCACGGATATTAGTCTCATAATCTATGGCAAAGCAGGTAGATAATTTTGTTCTCCTCTATTAAATTCTTTTCCCCGTCTTCATTCAGTAACATTTTCATATTCTTTTTTGATTAAGAGGAGACAAGAACAAGTAGATGAATGATGATATCTAACGCACCCATCCTAGTTTTAGAATTCTAATATACCTTTTCCCTCTCTACAATCTAAACAGCAGTGACCTACAAATCCTGAAGCCCTTTGCTCTTTTGATGAAGCCTTCAGCCTAGGTCGGAAAAGATCAGATGAACAGGGTTTGAGAAAATTGTGCCTCACCTTGGTCCACCCTCGATGCTTTGTTTTGGGTGACTTGCATGTCTGCAATTCACCAATGAATCATCTGTGGACCTTGACACCAGTACTTATCAAGCTCTATAATGATGTGCTCTAAATGGTCATATGCCACTTATCTCTGTAAAAATTATGTGATTGGCAGCCATGACTTTTTTCTCCTGGTTTGTGAGGGAAAAAGCTTGTGTAACTGAATTCTGAAAGTTTTATGGTTTTCAATCTTTGGGTAGATTGAGAGAGTATGGAAATAGAGATTTGGAGTTAGGCTGTTGTAGTTTTGAGTTGCAATGCACCATCATCTTGTTAGTTGTGCAGACAGTCATTTATTTCAACTTGCGATTTTTATTTGTTAGCCACTATCTTTTGTCTGTGACCCATGGCTTCCTGTTACTCTAACATATTTGAATTTGAGCCGACTGATTTTTCCTTCCATTTATTGAGAATTTGATTTATCCTTCCATTTATTGGGAATTCGATTATTCTTCATGGATTTCACTTATTATTATGATGTGAAATTTTGCTGATTCTGCATACTGCTTTAAAGGCATGTATCTTGGTCATGTTATGTGTTCAGGTTTATTTCTTAAGCTTTGGGGAAATCACAATGAGGGCTATGGTTTGCCTGGGAGGTAATTGTGCATATTCCTCTTTGAGTTGATTCACAGATTGTTAGCATGGTGAAAGATAAAATCAGCTCAAGGGGTAGGCTTGTTCTCTATATTACATCTTCCTAGTTTTACCCTCAGGCCTTGAGTTGATGGATTCAAGTTTGATGGATTTAAGTTCTTTCTGCAATTAATATGGGAGGTTTCGTATATCATGGTTTTCTTGGCATCACCAGAAGGTATGTTTTTCTGCAACTAGTAATTACTGAACTGGATGTTCTGGATATTCCTATCAAATGTAACCTGGCTGCATATTATAATTTAAATAAATTTAGATGAAGCAATAGAAACGTAGTCAAATACTATATTCAACTACAACTCAACTTAGCCTTAATCCCAAAATTAATTGGGGTTGGCTAATAATCATGAGATGTGACAAATACTGTACTCAACTTAGTCAAATACTATATGCCAACTATTTTTGGCGCTCAATTTTGATGTGAAAAATCAAAAGAAAAAAAAAAATTTCCCTTGTGGTTTTGAAGCTTAAACAGCATTATCACATGACATTCCTATCCTCTTATGGTATCATTTAGATGGTAGTAATTCATGTAAATGTGCAGGAGAGGATAAAAAAGAAAGAGAGGATAATGGCTCAAGGAATGATTTTTTTATAGGACCTTCAGTGCATGATTATAACATCAAGTGCTCATTATCTTGTAGAGAGGAAAGCACTAGAAGGAAGAGCACTGTTGAACGTAGTACTTCATGAATCACATATATGCTAGCCTGTGTTTCTGATATTCTGGTTTTGTTCATTTGCCCCAGTGACTATGATTATGGCACTAAATTTCTTCTCTAAAGCTTGATGTAGTGGATCCCTGGGCATGTTGATGCATGTTGTGTATACGAGTGCAAAGTGCTAACATAAGTTTGATTTAGTTGCATTTTATGTGTCAGCATAATTTGAAGGTTTGTGATTTGTGGTGGTCGACTGGTTCTACAATTGGAATTTTGCATTCCTTCATTGACATTTTATTTGTTTTGTTTGTATTGTATTTGCTAATCTGAAGGTCCCATTTTTTTTTTAGCTATACAATTTTTTTCATTGAATGTGACTGTTGTTTCTGATATTCTGGTTTTGTTCATTTGCCCATGGTGACTATGGTTATGGCACTAAATTTTCTTCTCTAAAGCTTGATTTAGTGGATCCCTGGGCATGTTGATGCATGTTGTGTATATGAGTGCAAAGTGCAAACATAAGTTTGATTTAGTTGCATTTTATGGGTCAACATAATTTGAAGGTTTGTGATTTGTGATGGTCAACTGGTTCTACAACTGGAATTTTGCATTCCTCCGGTGACATTATATTTGTTTTGTTTGTATTATATTGCTAATCTGAAGGTCTTTTTTTTTTTTTTGCTATACATTTTTTTTTTCATTGAATGTGACTGCAGTTTAAGGTTTTGACCCTCTGCCTGATTTACTGGTGCAGGTTGTTAAGAACTAATGCTGATAAATTAATTTGTATATGGATTATATATTTGGGACTGTAGAATATTTCTGTTGCTATTTCCTCCTTAAATGGTTATTTCCTTAAAACCATCTTTTGTTTCCGACATTCAGTAGGAAATTAGGTCATGAAGATGTTTGTATTGGTTGATGTGGATGCTTATGATGAAATTGTCACGTTGCAAGTTAATTCCTTTTGCCATGCTCCCTCCTTCCCTTTCGGCTGTGTTGGTGCCTACTCAACAATGTGACAACATGGAATGAACTGCATGTCAGCCAATACTAATCTCACTTGATTAACAGTATCATTTTCATCGAAATATTCATTCATTTAAAAAAGTATCGACTTATGGTTTAAAATGTAATTTAATTTGTTGGCTGATAAAGCATCAAAGAGATTTCAAGAGTTGAATGCATTCATTCAAAATCAAAAGGATGATTTGTAGTTGATATGTCTCTATACGATCAATTGTGTGAAAGAAAAATCAAACAAAAAAAAAAGGTTTAATTATTATTTATTCTTTGAAGTTTGTCGAAATTAACGAAGTGATTTCTGTATTTTGAGAAATTCACTGTTTAATTTTTGTATTTTAGTTTCGTGAACGAATTGGTTTTTTCGTCCATTTTTACCGTTAAATACTTATAAAATGCCTTTTACTTATAGGAATTAGGGTTTGTTAATTTTGATAAATTTTATGGATTAAATAATAAATAATTTTAAAATTTTGGTTATTTAATAAAAAAATTTTAAATCTGATTTTTTTATAGTTATGGGTTAATATATAGAGAGAATGAAAGAGATGAATTATAAGTTTTATTTTAAGATAATATTTTTAATTTAAAAGAAAATAAAACAAGAATATTTTAGATTTTAAAAGTTTTTTTATTTATTTTTTAATGAAATTTATAAAAAAAATAAACAGAATGATCAATTCGTATGATATAATTATGATATAATTAAAATATAATGATTAAATTGTGAATTTTTTAAAATATAAGTTTTATTTTATTAATTTCGATAAATTTTAAAAATTAAATAATAATTAACATAAAAATTAGGTGTTAAAAATGAAATTGAGTGAATATTTCATGATCGAGTGCAAAGCGCCTTTTGCACTGTGCTATTGATGAAAGCTGAAATTAGTAGTTTCAACTTTCATGGCATAAGGGCCTTTTGGTTGCAAAGATAGAGATGTGTTTCAGCAGGGACATGTCCAAGCAAAAGTCAGAGAGGATATTAGGGTAACAGAATTCTTAAAAGAGATCTACATCTCCTAGCTTAACCTGTTTTATAGCTTTTGCAATTTAAGTTAGCAGCTAATTTTTATCCCACGTAAATAACCATCCTGGTTGATATAATCCCAATCTCCTTGGGAGATTTTGAGGATTCAATCTATAGGGAGGACTTGAACTTCTATTATCAGTCGAGATATTGCAGTATTACCAAGTTATGTGGACTTGATCTCTATTATTCTGTCGACAGGCGCAATTGCTACGCTGTTCCAGCGAGTTCGGCCTTGCAAGTTTATCACCTAATAAAGAGCAATAAATGGACTAGGGGATGATGACAATCTGGTAATGTCATAGCAGTCTTTGGGTAGTACATATTAATATAATCCTTTAGCCCATGTATTACATCTAATTGAAAAACTTGCAACGTGTGCGATGACAAAATAAGTTTTTACCAATAATCAAATGAAAATTAGTGATTATTAAAAACATTATTAGTGTATTTGACATGTTTTAATTATATATATATATATATATATATATATGAACAAGAGTTTCAACCACATGTTTCAAAAACTTAAAAAAAAATTATTCCAACACGAGTCCAAAACAAAACGGAATTTTTTAATGAAAATTCTGATAAAACAGTATTTAACTCAACTCTGTCTTAATTTTGGAAAAATTACAAAAATATACCTTTTTTTTATTTTTACGGTTTTTTTTTTCACTTTTACTTTTTTTTTTTTTGTATATATTTTTTTTTTCACTTTTACTTTTTTTTTTTTTTTTTTTGTATATATTTTGTATATGTTTGATATATATAGTATTTTTGAAAAAATATTTTTATAATAATATGAATGAAAATTTTTAAATATTTTTGTAAAAATTCCTTAAAATCGGTTATATGAAATTTTATAAATACTAATTAATAAATTTTAGAAAATTAATAATTTAATAGGTAAATATTAGGGAAAAAAAAAGTAATATCTAGCTTGAAAAATCCTTATTTCAAGTGGAACTAAACTTTTATTTTTATCTCATCTAATTTATTGTTAAATTAATTTTTTTTTTTTTTTTTTAATTTATATTAACCAGCCTCAAAGGGCATTCATTAGACAAACCCAAAAACACATGTAAAAAACAATGGATGAAATAAATCCTCGGGACCAATGGGTACATGAGCATTCGACTCTGGAAATGGAGTAAGAAAATATGCTTGAAATGAGTACAATCAAGGATGATCATCACATCCTATTTTTCATCTTTTCTTTTCCTTTTGGCTCTCTGTAATTACTGAAGAAAAAAAGCTCAGCAATACTTATTACACGAGCACTTTTGAATCTCTCATTATCAAATATCAGGTTCAGAAGAAAAGGTACAAAGGGTACAATCTTGATCGGTCTTATATGAATCTCTCAGCTTGGTGTGGAAGCTCTGATCCTCATCAGCAGTGTTCATATCGTTACTGGAATCCGAAATGGTGTTCTCATCCTCAGAAGATGTATGATTATTGCCACCATCAACTGCTAGTAAAATAAAAGGTTAGGGTATTGGACAAATGCTAACAAAGAATTTCCAAATGGCTGTGCACTTAAAAATGAGAAAGTCAACTGTACATACCGTCACAATCATCTGCAGGAGCGTAAGCAGAGCACCTCGAGCGAACTTGGTGATGATGTGGAGAGGGCTGCAATGTAGAGAAACTGTGTCAAATACCAATGACAAATGCAAAATTTTGAGATAGCGAAAATGTACGTGTATACTGTATATAAAATACCTGCAATTTTGGGCGAAGAGCTTCGAGGGGACCTTTAGGCTTTTGTGCTCCTTGCGGTGTTTTCCCCAAATACATTCAACCCAGGAACCAAGAACATTAAGCATTTGAACTCAAGAATTGTAAAATCAACATCAAAAAGTGATAAAAATAACAAGCATCTATATACAGTTTCAAGCTCTGAAGTTAAAATAAATAAAAAAATAAAAATCAAAATAAACCACCTTTCCCAGAGCCCAATCAGCAGAATCAAAATATGCACGCTCATGATCCTACATAGAACAAGACATGCTCATCAGTGTTCTCTACCAGGCATTTATTCAAACAGATTAACTTCATAAGCAAAATGGTTACCTTAGATATCAATGGCTTCTTCTTCAGTAACATTCCACCATATTTTTTCTTGATCGATTATTCCTGAACAAAAAACAAAACAAAACAAAACATTACAATAAACAATTAAACGAACAAGAACATGAAGTGAAAACAGGTATTCAAATTAATAGATATACCTCCTGCTGAGATGAAGGCATAGCCATAGAGTTTTCACCATTTTTATCAGAATCTTTAAGCTCTTCCACAGAATGATCAACACCAACAACTTGATCTTGCTCCTTTACTTTCTCCATGTCTGAGCTTGACATTCCTCTGCTTTCTGATCTGTTTTTTTAATACAACAATAAAAGCAAGAAAATTTTTAAAAAATAATAATAAATAAACATATGGAATACAAAAAAAAAAAAAAAACAAATAATAACCCCCAAAAAAATCATTAAACCATTTTTAATTCTCCATTGAAAATTTCTAATCACTCTACAAATATGAAAAACAAAAGCAATATATAATATATATAATTGGTATTTTAATAAAATAGATTATTAGAAACCTGAAGAATAGGAGAAGATTGGTGGGTTGATTAGTTATTCTTACCTGAATATTGAAGATCGGACAGCGGAGGCTTTGGCGGCGAAGTCCGCTCCAACAAACGGGTCGACCCTAATCCGGCTAACCTTATCCTAATTCCTATACTAATGGCTTGTATCAAAATGAAAAGCCCAAGGATCACGCTACACTTTTCTCTATCTTGGCTTTACTGGTGGGGTAGACAATGGGCCCTTTGTTTCTTTTTCTTTTTATGGGCTAGCATAAACACTTTTGGGCCCAAGTTCTTTGAGATTTCTTTTCAATTTTTTATTTATTTTATTTAAGTATGCACTGCCATTAAATTTACTTACGATGCTATATATATTTTATTTTATTTTTTGTTTTTGGTATACCAGGAGGGCAAAAAGCTCAAAATCACATAGAAATAAATTTAGGAATGACACCAAGCAATCCCAATCTTGTCAGCCAACAACTTATCCCTTAACAACAAAGACAGAAGCTACAAAATATTACAATCCTTCTGGTGGTCCAATGCCATGTTAGCTAAGCTATCTACTACTTGGTTATCTTCTCAGCATATATACTGCACCTTCACAACCCAGTTTCTATCCATAACTTTCTCACATGCATGAATTAAGTTAGCTCCATCACCATCAGCTTTCAGATTTTCACCCAATATGTGAGCTGTTGTAATAGAGTCTACTTCAAGTAGTAGATTCTGAATACCATAATCCCAAGCCATCATTAATCCTTGATGAACCGCCCAAAGCTCAGCTAACACTGAATTATAATAGTCAATATTCAGCGTGAATTGTACCATCAAATTACCATTTTCATCCCATATACCTTCTCCACCTGTCTTGCCTGGAATGCCTTTAGAACATCCATCGGTATTAAGTTTATATCAAGCCTCTGGAGGGGCCTGCCAATATACAAGCCTGCTATTGGCTCAACTATCCTTCTGCAAGTTAAAACCATCTTTATTCCAGCCTTACAGCATCTGTTGGACATGTTGTAACACAAAGCCAACCTTTTTTGCCCCTCCATATTGAAATTACTAAATATTCTCTCATTTCTCCATCACCAAAGCCACCAAAGCGTAACAGCAAACACAACTTTCCAGTTTAAATCTATCATTCCCCGAGGAGATAGCCCCAAATTATCATCTAACCAACTATGTAAAATCCTTTCCAGCATCATGAGAAAGCTCATCAGCTGTCAGAAAAGAACGCCAAATCTGTTTAGCCAAAGGATAGTCTCTAAAGATATGGACTAAGTTTTCATCAATGTTATTACAAACAGAACAATAATTATCTATCGTGAATCATTTCTTCTTCCTTTCAGAATTAGATAGAAGCTTTTCATGATAAATCAATCATAAAAAGGTTCTAATTCGCTGCTGCACAGGTAATTTCTAAATAGAATTCCATGATCTCCTCGTAGCAGAGTTATAAGCTGATGTCACCGTGAACTTTTCAGAGGCTTCTTTGGTCCAATGAACTAAGTCCACTGCCTCCAACTCATCAACCAAAATGATTGATGCTAATAAATATATTTTATTTATATATTAATAATTATTTGCACTAATAAATGTTATTTTAACAATAATAATAATATTAAATTTCTATTTTTTTCGAAAATTTATAATTTTAATATTACTAAATCAAAAATTATTTTAATGAGTAAACACAATAAGGATAATGCAGAAGAGTTGTTAATAAGGATAATGCAGAAGAGTTGTTATTGATAAAATTAAAAATTAAATATTGATTTTTTATGTATTATATATAATAAGTGATATGATTTTTAAATTGTAAAATATTTTAATAATTTCTGAAAATTTTAAGTTAAATTTTTTTAGTAAAATAACTCGATTTTTAGATATTTTGAGCCTTTAGGATTCAAAAAGTAATAATCAAAGTTTAAGGGTTGATTTGATTTTCAAGTAAATTTATTTTTTTAATTTATTGATTAAGATTTTATTTTAAAATTAAATAATAATAAAAAATATTTTTCTTTAATTTTAAATTTAATAATTATCATATTGTGTTATATTTAACTAATTTTCTTTTAAATTTAAATTTAATTTCTTTTAATTTTGAAATAGACTCTAATGCAAACCGAATAAAAACTTATTGATCGCACTTAAATAGATTGAAAATATAAATTTAAGGACTATACATTTTATAACTTTTTCTATGTCTATTGCAATAACAAAAAATATATTTTCTATTATAAAAACTATTAAAACAAAATTATAATAGAAGATAGAAGATGATTTTTCTTACAAACTCATTGATCACTTATACATATTAAAAAAGACATAATTAGATAATTTAATACTGCTTTTATTATTGATATATTTGATGAAAAAAAAATTATAAGCAAGTACAATCTAAAATGCCTAATATTAGTAGATTTAAATATGACAATAATTTTATTTTGGTATTATTATTTTATTTAAAAATACATCAATTTTTTGTTGATAATTATAAATATTTACTTTTGATATATGAAATATATTTTATTACTAATTAAAATATGAATTTTCATGAGTTTTTTGTTTATTATTTTACAAGAGTTATTTTCACTTTTAAAATTAATGGGCGAGATCTGCAACTGATTAATTACATGCATTATAATATAAGAGGTACAAGTTTATATGTTAATTTTTACTTAAAAATTTCTAAAATGTAAAAAAAAAATAAAAATCTTTTTCATTCTCCTTTAAAAAAAATTTTATATACCAAATAGTAACAATATTAATAAGAGTGAAGCTTTTATCCCACTCTATGAACAAGGAGTTTGTGAATCAAGACCCATCGCAGAACCAAATTGTTTGTTTCTTAAAAACAAACAATTAATTATATATAATATCTTTATTTATTTATTTAAACAACAATTTGAATTTGAAGATGCACCTAATGGGATATAATAAGGAAAATTTTGAAGATAATATTTACATTTTTTTTTTTAATCGGTCAGGATATAGGTTAAAGCCTTTAACACATTTAAAAACTTTTGGATTCTATTACCTTTAATTTCACTGCCTATGCATCTGTGACATCTCTATGCAATGATTGCATTAAAAAAAAATCCTCATCAATGAAACCAACAAAGCAACTATATATACTCAGTTCTTCTCTAATTTCCCCATTGATATTCTTCTGCTATACATATATATTTTCATCTAGGATCTTTCATGTGAAGATGAGGTAATTTGATGCAGCCAAGGATGAATTGATGATCATAAAAAAAAAATTACCCATAATTATTAAATATGTAGGTTTCTTGAATTTTTCTTATATATATATATATATATATATATATTATTGTTGAAATTAATCTAAAAAAAATTATAGAAAATTAATCATCATTACCCTTGGCTTTAATTAGCATCTGTCATTCGGCGTGCTTAGAGAAGCAAAACCATTAAACTAATTTAATTAGTAACTTTTAAGTATCATTTGATTTAATTAACAATTATTAATTATTGTTAATAGCTGATACCAGATAGCTATTACCTTGTAATTATTACTTAATAATTGATTGTTGTAAGTATTAGATAAAATTATTATTAGCATTTATTATATTTATTTTTTATTTAAATATTATTTTTAGAGAATAATTTAATTTTTTTAATTAAAAGAGCAGAAGTTTTTTTTTTAAAAAAAAAAACTCTAATTTGATTTTTTTGTAAGAGCTAATAATAACTGTCAGTAATCAAATGTTATGATACAGTTATTGAGAATTAAAAAATTAATAATTATATCAAAAAATTTTATAAAACACCCACTTAGTTTTTTTTTTTCTATTGCATCCATTAAGAAATTAAATCCAGAATTGCTTTGTTGTACTAATTAATTCTTATTCACATGCATCACTATATTTTCCCTATGTTTTTCCAATTCTTTATTCTTAATCCCCATCATCTACAACCTCAATTAGAACTTAATTAAGGTGTTGAATTAAGCATCAATGGAAGCAAACTCAAAACATGAGGAATATATTTCTTTTTTTTTTAATGTTTGAAATACTCTAGAAAATTAGTTATTGAAAAATTAAATTATCTTAAAGAAAATTATTTTCTCTTTTCAAGAGATAAATCATTTTCGAATTTTAACAAACTCAATACACTATAAGAAAATAGGTGATTATTGACGGAAAATAAACAATTTTTTTGCAAAGGTAATTAATATTACTGACCGATCGAAAAATATGATTAGTAATTATTTACCGATGGAAAATTACTTCCGTTGGTAAATTAGCGACCGAATTTTGATCGGGCTTCAGTTAGTAACGTTATTGATGGAATATTATGTCGGTGATATTAGAGTCAATAAACCATCAATCACCTTTATTTACCGACAGATTACCGAAAAATATATTTTTGAAATATTAATTATTTAATAATCCGTCGGTAATGGTCCATGATTTTCTATTCACCGACTGTTTACCGATAGAATATTAATTTTCTAAATAATTTATTTTTTTACTTCCATTGGTAAATTAGTTTTTAATTTTTTTACCGCCTCATCCTCATCATCATCGCCTGGATAACCATGCTGTTGAGGAGGATCTGCAGACTGCTGTGAACTCGCTGGATAAGCAGCAGACTGCTGTGGTGCGGGAGGCGGTAATAGAATCTTAATGGATGTTGCTACCAGCTGCATATACTCCTCTAGCTGATGTAGGTGATCTTGCATCTACCTCAACCCCCTTTTGTAATCGCCAATCGAACTCCTGCTGCGTCTCGTCTGCTGAAGGGGCCAGTGATGCAGATGAAGAGCTGGTATCAGGATGTCCATAATACATCCAAGCCTGAGAACCAATGTTGTATACCCTTTCTTTTTTGCTGCTGCCTAGTGCCAACAGCCTGCAGATATTACTCCCTCTCGTCCATTGGAAGGGGCTGGGACATTAATATTATAACTAACTTTTAATATTATTTGGTTAGACATTAATATTATAACTAACTTTTAATATTATTTGGTTATTATAATATTTAGTAACTAACTTTTAATATTATAACCAAATAATAAAAAAATTAGCCCTTATTTAGTTGAAAAAAAATATATTTTAATTTTCCCTTTTCAATTTCCTTTTTCATTTCCTAGTTTTTTAATTTTTCATTTTCCAAATTGAAAAATTGAAAAGCATGTTTGGTCACATTTTCCAATTCAATTTTATATGATTTTTTATTAAACATTTTTTTTTATCAAAACCTGTCATTGTATTGAAAATTATTAGTTATTTATAAATCACCTAAATATAATATCTAAATTTAAAAATATACTCTAATCTAAAACAATGATGAACATTATTATAAAATTATTGTGTAACATTTTTTGTCAAAGCAGTAAAAAAATTACATATACCAAGTGTTAAAAAATTGGAAGAAAACATTATTAGTTAGATTTGATCTATCCTTTTCAATGAAAAAAATAGAGTTGGTTGATTTTTCTTTTTAATTTAAAAAGGAATTAAAATATATTTCATTAAGAAATTATAAAATAGAATGAGAAATAAAAAAAACAAAACAAAACAAAAAGTATCATTAAAAAATTACAGAAAATTTAAAATAGAATGAGAAATTAAGAAAAAAAAAGTATGATGAATATGTATTTAATCAAGTTTAATCATACTTTTCCATTATAGATACCAAATTCAAATCAATATTTTATATTTTAATTTGAAAAAAAATGTATAGACACATTATATATATAAGAATTATACGAACCAATTAAATAATAAGCAAAATAGATATATGTATATACTTATTACATATACATTTTCCTTATTACTTTCAAATTGTGCAGCATAATTTGGTAAATTAATGAAATTATATTTGAACATTTTCTAAAAGGTTACGCTGGTTCTTCTCACAAATGGGGCTTCTGCTGCTACAAGCATTGTGTCCTTAGCACATAAAGGAAATCCTAGAGCTAATTGGGTTGCAATTTTCCAACCATTCAGATTCAGTAAATTCTGCTTCAGACTATCTGGGTCTCTTGTTGGCTCTTTCATCTCAACATTCATGTTTATGTTAATTATAATTATATCATCTGTGTGTCTCTCTCAACTCTAGTTTATTTCAACAATGTCTAATTACTGTATATATATAATAAATGAATTTCACATTTTGTATGTAGTCCATTTTTGAGACTTTGATTCATTTTGCCTCAGCCACTGACATGTATCAATGATAGCAAAATATTAGTTCTTATCACTATCATAATAAATTAACCTTTAGTGATACTAAAGTTATCTAGATTGAAAAATCTTCAATTATGGTGCTCGATATAATAGTTTTTTTGAATATATATTAACTTGTATATCCTAAATCATTATATGAAAATTTTGGTTAAAATTTTATAAAAATTTAATATGATAATCAGTTAATTTTATTGCTAAAATTCAATAATCGTGTATTAAAATTTAATAATCAGTCAAGTAATCATGGTTAAAATTAACCTAATATACTACACGTGCATATTCATGTTTGATTGGAAAAATAAAAGAGGGAAAAAAACCAAAATTAATTAAAAATTAAACAAAACAAAGCTTCATTCTCATAAAATTAACAAAAAATTATCTAAAACACACACATATATTCTAAGCCAAATATGCCACAATATCATCAATGGATTTCAATGTCTTCTCATAGTATAGATAAGATTCATATACCTTTGGCGAGCGAACATATTGATCAAACTGCAAAAATAAAAATAAATTACACCAATGATCACTTAATTTTCTTGTTAAAAAATTAATTAATTAATTAATTAAATACGTACCTTGGCCATATTTTCAACCAAGTCATTGGCCAACTCAACGTATTGTTTCCATCGAGCTTTAGGCAAAGTTTCCATGGCAATTTTCAAATCTTTAGAGAGATAGGCTTGTTTTAGCCTAATATAGAATATAACATACCTCCAAGACATAGTTTCAAGCATGTCTCTAATGCTATGTAAACCTTCAGCTGTTTGTCTAATTCTTGAAACAGAGTCTTGTGGTGATAAATCAGGTTCAAAGAAACGTTCCCATAAGAAAGATCGAACTCCCCATTTCTCAGCCACAGCAAGATGAGGTGTTAGTGAAGTTGCTAAAACTGTTGTAGTTGTTATTATGATTTTTCTTCTTGAATTTGAAATATTAATATTGGGATTATTTTCTTGGGGTGAAATAATTGATGCTTTGATTAATGGAAGTGAGTCTTTGAAATTGGTAGTGTGAGAGTATAGAGGAAATTGCATTATCATCATGGTTTTGATTTTTGGGTTTGGGTTTGGTTTCGGATAAAATAAGAAAAGATGTATGTAGGAATTTAATTTAATTTCATTGCAAAAATTTTGTGGTGGATTTGCCCTTACCCTCTAACTTGTACCTTTTTATTCTGCCATGTGTCACACTTTCATTATCTTTTTCATGAGGAAATAAATTATTATCTTCATGCTAATTGCTTTGGAGTTTGAATCACTTTATGAGTAATATATTAATTTCCCTAGGTTTTATCTCTCATTTTATATTTATTTTTATAAAATATATAATAAGATAAAAAAATTTAAACTTACTAAGTAAATCAAATATTTCATTATTAAATTCAAAATCTAATTGAATTAATTTTTCTTTTTATTTATTTATTTATTTATTTTTTAATATTAAAAAAATAAAAGATTTCAATTTAAGTATATTATTTAATTGAGAGATATACTCACTAAAAATGATGAAAACAAGAAAAATGATGTTTGCTATTTCTATTGTATGTTTATTGAGTTACACTGTTAATATATGTAGGACTTCATAGATTAAAAGAGACTTGTGATAAGATCCTATACAAGAGAAGATTTAGCAAAGAAAAGTGTACACAACATAATTTGTTTTAGCCATTTACAGGAGTTAAAAAATTGTTTAATTCTATTTTAACTTGTCATCTTTTATATGCCTCTATAAGATGGTATTTTCATCATGAACACCCATCTTGAGCCGCATATCAGCAAGTCTGTACTTCATTTGAAATTTGATAAGAATATGTGTAAGTTTATCTTTGCTTGCCACATGCTGAATTTTTAACTGGCCATTTTGAACTTGCTCCCTTACAAAATGATAATTCAATGATAGATGTTTCGTCCTGGAGTGGAAAATTGGATTGGAACAGCGATATGTTATTCCAATATTAATTACATTGGATTTTCAGTATGATTGATAGCTGAAAGTGTAGCTCATAGAGTTAAGACTAAAGAGAGAACCCAATTCAATTGTGCTATTGTCGATGCAATAGCTTTGTATTCAATTTCGGCTGAGGATGGTGCAACAGTCCCTTGTTTTTTTTATGACATCCATGTCAAAGGAGCCTTACCAAGATATACTATATAAGATGATGTTGTGTGAAAGTTTTACCCTTTATACGCACTACTACTACTACTTATTTGAAGGACGTTTAAACTTATTCCATTTGTTAAGTTAAAAAATATATATATTATTCCATTCGTTTAATTAAAGAATTAGGTAAATTAACATTTTGATAATGTCCAAAAACTATTTTTAAGTGGGTTCGAATCTCGTTAATATTAAATTCTTTCTTTTCAATGTTAAAAAAAATCACCAATTTAACCTTTTAAATTTTTTATAATCATATACTTAATTTGTTTAGACAAAAATTATTTAATTTTTTTTATATGAGTGTTTTTTTACTTTTAGCATTAATTTGAGGGTCAATTTAAAAAAAAAAAAAAATTCAGGGAAATTTTTATTTTTTAATAAAAAATAAATGTAATTTTTTTCATTAAAAATATTCTAATTTTTTTAATTAAAAAATATTTTTTAATTATTTTTACTCATATTTGTTAATTATTTTTACTCATATTTTTTAATTACTTTTACTCATATTTTTTAATTATTTACTTTTTAATTATTTTTACTCATATTTTTTAATTACTTTTACTCATATTTTTTAATTATTTACTTTTATTATTAAAAACATTCTTTTAATTTTTTAAGTAAATTTTTTTAATTTAAACTTTATTTAATTTTCATAATTAAATAATAAATTTTCTCTAAAAATTAATTTATAAATCTAAAATTATTAGTTATTTTTTCATTTAAAATATTCTTTTAATGTTTTAGTGAAAATATTCCTCCGATTTAAATTTAAAATAAAAAATTAGTGAAGAATTATTTTTCACATTAAAATTTAAGTAAGTGATTTATTAATTTCAATACAAAACCATCTAATAAATCTTAAATTTTAATCATTAAGTTGTTGTTTTTTTACAAGATTTTATATAAATTTTTGAGGTCATTATATAAATTTAATAGACATTAATTTATTATGAGAATATCTTTTAATTTAGTAAGTATAAATGAGAGAAAATATTTTAACTTAAAAAATTAATATCCCTAATCATATTTATGTCAAAACTTCATCGAATTGGCTGAATGACATAATACACGTCACTCTAACTATATGACTCAGCACCCCACTTTAAATTTATATCAAATTAATTTTAGTAACTACATTAAAAAAATTTCACAAAACTTAATATTTTTGGTATTATTTATATTTTTTAATTAAAAAAATTAAAAATTTAGTTATTCACCTATAAAAAATTTTTATTTTGTGATGCGAAAATTATTCGGTCTATTTATTTTCCTCTTCAAGCGATTTAAAAAACGCTTCTTATATTCGATCTATATATTTATAAATTATTTTTTAAATATTGATTTTAAAAATTAAATCTTGATAAATGATGAGAAGTAAATTCTCTTATATTGTATTTGGATGCATTGATTTAAATTTAAAAATTTAATTTTAAATCTCACATTTTAAATTTATAATTTGAAATTTATAAATTTATAATTTTATTATTTGGAGAGTATAAAAAATTTGATATTTAAAAAAAATAGATATTTTAGAATGAAAATAAAGATAATAAATTTAAAATAATTAGTTAAAAAAGAATATTTGAAATATTAAATTTTTAAATGTTTGAATTTTATTAAATATTTAAATAAAATCTAAATCAATAAGAGATTTGTCTTAAATTTAAATTTTTATTATTTAAACGGAGCTTTATAAAATTTTAAAAAATTGTCTAAATGTATTTTCATATTAAAAAAAAATTAAGGGGGTGATACCCATTAATATTTAAATTAATTATTAGTATTAGCCAATAGTAAGGATATGTTGGGAAAGTGGCGTGGTCCCCACTCTTTTTCAACTGACAATCTTTGCCTTGGGTATACAAATTAAAGAACCCAACCACATGGATCAGTCGGAAAAATAAGATCCCACTATATTAGTGGCACCTTAATATATAAAGCTTTTAAATTAGTGAGTAAATTAGTATGTATAAGCTAATCTCCTAGTGATAATTAACTATTTTATTTAGTGTATAAATTGTGATAATATCTCTCTTTTATGATAATTAAGATATAAAAAATTAATAAAAAGTTATTTTAAAATATATAGTTTTTTTTTATATAATTAGAATAATAAATGAGTTGAGTCAAATTATTAAAAATTTGAATTATTTTGAGTATTTTACGAATGAATTTAATTAGGATTATTTTAAATTATATAATTATTTAGATTATAATTAATATAAATTTTGGATTAAATTCAGGTTAAGTTTATGAATATCAAATTAGATTAATTATGCTGTGTTTTTAATTTTGTCAACATAAAAAATTAAGAGAATATACATTAATTTATTTTTTTAATCAAATGAATCATATTCAAATTTGATAAAGATATATCATATTTGAACTGAATCAACAAGTTATATGAATTCATCTGTATGTTATTCTTAAAAGTTTAGAACAAGTGTATTTAAATACTTTTAAATTTTATATAAATTTGAATTATCTAGAATTGATTTTACTATTAGGCTGATTAGATCAATAAAATGAGAATTTTACATTTACTCAAATATTAGTAGCGATATCGATTCAGTTTAATTGATTTAAATAGTTATTATCAAATTAAATTATTTTTTTTATTTATAAATTTTTTAAATTAAATTAAATTATTATTATTGTCAAATTATTTGTTTAGTTCAGTTTAATAATTTTTTATTTATCAATTTCAAATCAAAAATATATTTTATAAATCGTTATCATTTTATTATAAATTTGAGAAAAAATACCAACAAAATATCGGTATTAAAAAAATTCAAAATAATTTACTGTATAACGTAAAAATTATCTATTTCATTAATTATCACACATAAAACTTATATTTTTTCTCAATAATTATACTTATTTTATTTATTTTTAATTAATTTTTATAAATAATCATTTTTTAATTTTAAATTAATATTAAATTAAAAATATATGGTTATATATAAAATAAAATTAAATATATTTAATTATAATAATAATAAAAAGTATATATATATATATGTTTGATTTAATTTGAAACTGAAAAAAAAAATTCAAACCATAAATCAAATCATATTTTTAATTTTTTTTAATTTAAATTAAATTAAATAATTATAAAATTATCAATCTTAAATTAATTTAATTAATTTAATTTAATTTTATCAGTATGATTTACTTTGGCTCCAACCAAATATACATCTAGAGTTGCGGGAAAATTATGAAAGAAAAGAAAATCATAAAGTAACTGTATATATGTATTTTATATCAAATTGAATATAAATTATATATATATATATATTGACCTGATCAAAATCCGAATTCAACTCAACTATATTGACTTTTGACTTTGATTTATAACTCATTTAACTCATCAATTTATATTTCAATTTAACCTTAAAATACATTATTTTAAGATGCTTTTCATAAAAAATTAAAATAATATTTTTTAATATAAAGAAAAAATCAAATATAAATCTATTATTTAAACTTTAAATTATATTTTAATATTTAATAAACTAAAATAAACTTAAACTAATTAATAAGTGAACTAAAAAAATAGTTGATAATATAACTATGGTTAGTCTATCCATAGCTATTATACCTAAATATAAATATTTTAAAGTTTATGATTATCATTATCTCTTATTGAAAAGAATTAATAAAAAAATTTCTCTAAAAAATGAAAAATACTTTTAAATATTTTAAAATGTTGATTATTAAATTATGTTAATTTTTATATATACTAAAAATTGAGTTTAAAAGTTTTTTTAAAAAGTATTATATACCAAACAGTTTTTTTTTTAAATTAAATTTATATGTAATAATTTTATTAAAAATTAAATTTATCAATTTTTTCACGTGAACATATTTTGTAGATTCTAATTAAAAATTATATAAATAAATATAGTTAATATCTTTTTATTTTTTAAATAATAAAATTAATTTATATATTTTAATTATATTAATATTCAAAATTATTATAAAGTAATATTTATATTTAATAATAATAATAATAATAATAATAATAATAATAATTTGTATATATTAAAAATATAAATTAAATAAAAATATAATTAAAATTTACAATTAAAATAATTTTTATTTCTTTGAAGGACCATTCTAAAGCAGTCGCTCTGGTGGTGAGTGTATATATTAATTGATGTAAAATATGAAATTTAAGTAACAAAATATATATTTAAGCAAAGTAAATTAGTATAAAAGAAAAAATAGATGTATTAAATTAAAAATATTAATTAAAAAACCATTTCTGATATTTGATAATCCCTTTCTTTCTTCTATTACAGAAAACAAAACCCACTAATTTTTTCAAGAAAAGACATCAACTTTCCGGAAAATCGCTCTCTTTCTTGGAAAATCCTTAATGGGAAAGTGCGGATTGTTTGATCTAGAAAAGAACTTTGCTTTTTATGGCGCGTACCATAGTAACCCGATTAACGTAGTGATTCACATGATATTTGTTTGGCCAATCCTTTTCACTGCTCTTCTCATTCTTTACTTTACTCCTTCTATGTTCAACCTCGAGTTCTCTCTTTTTGGTAGCCATGTTGTTTTGCCTTTCAATTTTGGGTTCTTGTTTGCTTTGATCTATGCTTTGTTTTATATCTGTTTGGATTCGAAAGCTGGCTCCTTGGCTGCTCTGCTTTGTGCTTTTTGTTGGGTGGCCAGTAGTTTTTTGGCTGGTTGGCTTGGGTTTTCTATTGCTTGGAAGGTAAATTTTGGGTTTATGTTATTTTTTGTTGATAAATTTGATCTGGGTCCCCTTTAATTTATGTTTTTTTGAAGTTTGCTTCGAATGCTAACCATCTATATGCTTGTTCATCTTGAAATTAAATCTGCTTGTGTTTTTTTTTATCGTATTTCATATTTGGTTGATGCAGCTGTTGACAGCTTAGAAGAATTGGAAATGAGTCAATTATTCATCTCAGAGATTTATCAAATAAAGGCATTTAGGCTTCAAATTGATGACCATATCTATGAATTTCATAGACTTTCTGCTTATAAAACTTATAATTTTGTAAAAACTATGCAATTTTTGTTTCTTTGATCTGATTTCTTGAATCATGAGTATTGGTTGCGTAATTTTATTTTCATTTTGTGAAAAAGTATTTGTAATAGGATGAGTCATTTTTATTCTTTCTTGTACTATAAATGCAGTGGTCAGATTTGAGGTTAGATTAGAAGTCTAATATTTGGTGGTATCATATTTGGTCAGGCACTTAAGTGTCTCTGATTTTACCCTTTCAACCTTCTTCAGTGTCTAAGATAAATATTTATTGTTATGTTAGAGCTTGCTTGATACTAGATATTGCAGTAGGTGGGCTATTGAAATCTCAATAAATAACTATTTATAAGCTTTCCATTTTGGCTGGGTTTTTTTATTTCATCCGTCAACCAATTCTGTTTTGTTCCTTTAATTTCAGGGTGGTTCTTGGCACTGCATTACATCTTTTTTATCTTTCATTGTTACTCACATGCTTGCATTTATTTATTTCTTGTTAGGTTATGGACCACCTTGTGGTTTTGCTCTTTTAACATAAACTGGGGAGATATTGAAGATGGGTCTCGTCATTATATGAAATTCTAAATTGTGTCAAAGCTAAGTTTGGTCTTGCTATGTCATGCACCTTTTTTAAAAAAAAAAAAAAAATTGCGGCTACAGCAACAAAGAATGTAATTGCATCATATTTGATTTTCAGCAACTGCCAAAGTAGAATTAGTCGTAGTGAACCATCTCTTTGCGTTTATGGAATATAGTTTGCGTGTACTTTAGAACAGAACTTTACGCAGTAGAAAAGTAGTGATTAAATTATCTTTATTTAGCTCTCTGAAATACAACAAGCAGTGAACAAATATGTTATGAACAACTGCAGGATCAGAAATTAGACATGGACTGTTCCTCCTTCCTTTATATTGTTAATTCTTTTGTAAATTTGCATATCCTATAGGTTCCATAGCTGTCCCTTTGATGGGTTCTGCATTACAAAAATTGAATTAGGCCAATTCAAATGGCCTAGGTAATATTATGGAATGCTTATCATATTCCATATTTGGATTTCATATTTTTAATTGGCAATATTGTTATGCTTGAGAAATTTTGGACTTTGGAGCTGATTGTAAAATGGTTCTCTCGTTCTTTATCTGAACTTGTGAAGCACATGAGGAAGTTACCTGAATATTGGCAATAAAGTCAACTGATACATCATCAATGTTAAGATGGAAACAGAAATGGTGCAGCTTAATAAGGCTTGTATATTTCATCAGATAAATGAGATAGACATGATGAAAGCAGTGAATCTGAAGTTAACCCAAAGTTTTGCCCAGTGACAATCTGGAAGAATAATATAAGATGACAATGAAATTGAACTTCAATGTTGGAGTGTCATAAAATCTTAAATCAACAAAATTATTGCTTGTTTTGGATTCTGGGAGTAATAGTGCGGATGTTGACTATTGTATCATTTCCACCTGAAGAGCATCTCTTCACTGTTATTTGATCATGTTAATGGTCTGTATTTAGAGAGTCGTGTGCGTGCATGTTACCTGATTTGTGTGGCAGAAAATTTCATTGTGTGCGAGTAACCAATCTTATATGTTCCATTTTTACTTTTTGTTACTAAATAACATCACCATGAGACATGAGTAACATCTTATTTCATTCAATGACATAGCATTATATCTTTTTGCAGGTATGTGTGGTAGCTCAAATTGTTTGTTGGACTGGACAGTTCATCGGCCATGGAGTCTTTGAGGTAACTTGGTTCTGTTATTTGTAAATATGTCAATCACTTGGCAATATATCTTTATTTGTCTGAAAGTTAAATATCGTGCAGAAACGAGCGCCGGCTCTTTTAGACAACCTCGTTCAAGCATTAATAATGGCTCCATTTTTCGTGCTGCTGGAGGTATTTTTTTAAGCTTCATGATATTATAGCACTTCTGATCTGAAATTGATTATTTTTGCTTTCCATCAGGCTCTTCAAACCTTTTTTGGTTATGAACCTTATCCAGGGTTTCATGCAAATGTTCAAGCAAAGATTAGTACTGAAATCAATGAGTGGAAAGAGAAGCAGCAGAAATTACTTGTGTAATTTAAACTGCAGTTTGTGTGCAATTTACATTATTGATCAGTATAGTTTCTATTGTTCAAAAATATATAAATCAGTGTAGTTCCTGTTACTGGAAAATGTGCTTTAAGAACACTAAATATCAAATACATGATATACCTTTTGTAGCTCAAGGAAACTCATCTCTTCTTTCACCTTTATTTTCTGTAGATTAAGCTTTGACATTGACTCAAATAAGAAATGCCAAAAAAAAAAAAAAAAAATCATATGTCCTTGCTTGTTCTATAGGACAGCAAAGGAAAGAGTTATGGATGTGATATTTGTATATAAAAAAAAAAGGTTACAGATGTAAATCTTTTCATCTTGGAATAATTTATTAAGGGACTAACAGGAGCATCATGGCCTCTGGCTGTATCTTATGAGCACCTGGCCATCCTAAGCTTCAGTCCATGTGCCATTTGATAGAATTGTCATCATCCTGTATTTGACTGGATGATTGCAAATTTGAAAAATCTAGAGAGTATGGCCATTGTCATCTTCATCTGGAGATATGCAGAGTCCTTTCCAAGGCGTATTCTAGGTCCAGCCTGCACATAACATTAAAAAATGTTAAGTATGATTCCCTTTTATTTTCAAGAAACAATAAAATACTAGATCACTAATCATTTTTTGCTTACTTGACATGCAGTGAATTTGAATGGAGATGATTCTGGAAGAAACCGTATTTGAGCAACCTCTCTGGCTTGAATGAAGCTGCATCAGGTCCCCAGTTATACTCCATCCTACCCATTGAATAGGGACCACAAGTCACCATCCCTCCATCTCTGACTTTTGTCCCATCAAGCAAGATATCATCCATCAAAATGCCCTTGGGTTCCTACAATCATTCATTATATATTAGGTACTTATCTGTTAGTGTTGACATGATCTTTCACATTGATTGTTCTTGCCTCGAATGTGAGATTTTCTCTCATTTGAAGGTTTCAAATTTGAAGCTGTCATGCCGAGTCATGAAGCTTAGTTTGTCCTGGAGTAGCATTCATACTATGAGGCTTGGACACAGACAGAGACATAGGACATGTTGACAGCACGATACAGACCTGTTAACACTACTATTCTTATAAAAATTAGCACGTGATTCATGTATTGTGTCATGTTAGATAAGTGTCCAACACAACATGATAGAAATATGTGACTAAAATTAAAGAGTCTGTGATTCATAGGTTCACCTCTCTCCGACATTAAACGCAAATATATTCTGATCAAGGAAAAATAGGCATAACTGAGGGACTGCAGGGTACAAGCGAAATGTCTCAGTTACCACTGCATGCAAATAATATAATTTGCTTAATGCATCATAAGTCGAGTCCTGCATACTGCATTGTTCTTTGATTGAAAGATTCAAGATCATCCGAGTCAAACTGAATCAGTGTTACATTCTCTACCTTTGCCTTGTCTTCCTTAAAAGATTTCAGCTCCATATAGAGTTTCTCAGCTACATTTCCATGTGTCATTATCATGTAAATGGCCCAAGAAAGAGTAGTCACTGTTGTGTCTCTACCAGCAATAACAAAGTTCAGAACATCTCTTAAGACTTTTATCTGTAAAATGGTTTTCTGGGTCCCCTCCTAGCTCAATGAACCTTGGTATACTTTGATTAATGAAAATCTTTCATTTTTTTTTTCAATTTTAGTGAAAGAAAACTTTTGTAAAAATTATTATGACATATACCTTGTTGTTACCGCATTTTCGAGCTGCTTCTATTTCTGCCGTCCTTCTATAAATAACAGAGTAGGTGAAATCGTCAATGGCTTTAATGCTCTTATCAAGTAAAGCTTCTAATCCCACATTGAGGAATTTCTTGATTTTCCACGATGGATCAATGAAGCGAAGCAGGAGCGCCAAACAAGGAGGATATGGAGTTCAGTGCCAGCTGGGCTAGGGGCTCTTATATTTTTTTTTATTACTTAACACATGTGCTACTGCTAGGCCAGTTGGGCCTGGAGGTTCAGGGCCCTTATGGCCCAGCAGTAGTTCCGCCCCCCTGAAGCAAAGTGTAACAATGATTTTAGCAGTATCAAAAATCTGAGCAAAGCAATTATCGGGTAGAGTAGGAGCCAATGTTCCTATTTGTACTCCAAATCCAACTTTGCATATAGATTCCAATGTCATTTCATAAACAATTCCTATAAATCAGACAATTTTATAAGGCATAAAGAAGTTTTAGAATATACAAGAAAATTTACAAGGATTTGTTATTTCAATAGAATCACTTCACCTGCATGTCTATTTCTTGGTTATGAAAAGATGCTTGACTAAGAATAGATGACGGCTTCAAGCTATATTCTCTGAAAACTATGGAGTTGAAGTCCTTCAAATTCTTTGATGCAAATTCAAAACTCGCAGTCTTCTTTGCTTTCTCCATAGTGCACCATCTGCATTAAATATCCCATCTCCAAGCAGCGCTTCCATATATGAATGGTATGTGTCGCCCTTCAATTGATATTAATTTTCATTATTGCCAAAGGAAAAATAAATAGCATAAGGGAGACTTCAAATCATGTTTAGATGACTTGTAAATGTAAACCTTAGTCATAGTTTGTAATGAGAAATTAATGTGTTCCAAACACTCTCTTAAAAGTAATGATAATACGATCAAGAAAGCATTGTCGCACCTGATGATACCTAGTAGTGTCCTTGGGAAATATATGAATATTTCAGATCAAGAACTTATGGAGTAAATAACTACACATTGATTATTGAGGATTATTACCTTTGGGTAATTGTCAAAATTGGTCTGAAGGACATGTTCAACATCATCTGCATCTGCAATGTAAGTGTATGTCATGAATGGCATGGGAACAGGGAATACAACAGTTCTCAACTCTGACAAGTAACCAACAAGCCAATCATGCATTCTGTCATAGTTGATTAGCTGCTCAAATTGCTGCACCTATAATTGGCCGTGTTTTAGGTCCTTTCTTGTTCCTCTGGCTCCATCTATGGATAAAAATCCATGACAAAGCAAAGAGAGCTATCATCAACATTCCCATGTTGTATTCATCAAAGCAAGAAGAAAGCAATGAAAGACAATTTTCTTCTAATTGAAAAACAAAAGTATACATACATATGTAATGTACTGATAGAGAAGGTGGTCTAAATGAAATGGTTTTTTATAATAATTATGAAAATGGCCAAGGATAGAGTTGGTTGAGAAACAGGTTAGTGATGAAGTTTATGAAGTGCAAAATTAGATATTTTATATCACACTCGTTGTACTCGTTGTTTTTGAACTTACTTTTTAATTTATTATTGTTCCTGAATTTTGATTTGTTATACAAAAATCTTTCGATTTCGATTTGATTATAATCGTTATTTTTTCTAATATTTTCCGTCAATACAAGTGACAGAAAATTAATGTGACATTCATTTATCATTTCCAATGTTGACTTTGTTCATTCCAATGCTCCACGTTATATCTTTTTTAGCTCCATTAACCATTTTTACATGCCCAAGATTTTACTCTTCTCTATCCTCCATTCTTCTTCTTTATTTTAGCTCCACCTCTAATGAAAGAGTTATATTCTCTACTTAAATAAAAAACTAAATGAAGAAAAAAGAAAAAACACAAGTGGAAGAAGTTATAAGTAGCAACAAATCAACACTATTGAATCTTTTAACCCTTCCTAATTTTCATAAACTTCAATAAAAATTCATCTTCATCTATTATCAAACCTAATAAATTTATAACCACAAATACAACATCTAGTATCGGCATCAACAATAGTATCAAAGACTACAACCATAAAAAATGTCAAAACCACAATTTCAACAACACCCAAAAGCTAGTAATCTCTAAATTATCCCAAAAAATGAAACCCTCAAAAAATGCAAAACCCACAATCACGTCTCTTTCTTTTATTCGATTTTCAAAAGAACGAAACAAAAACAAAAAAATAAAGAGAATCTTTCATTATTTTTATAACCCCATGTGGATATTTGCATTATTATGTCCATTTTTTTATTTTTACCATCGAGTATCAGCAATTTGAGGATTCACAACATCGAGTCTATAAACAATTTGAGAGTATCTTCCCTAAACCTAAAAACCCAACAATTTTTGCTTCTTGTTCAAATATCTTTCCAGAACTCAAAAACCCATCAATGGAAAATCTGCAGAAACAAGCACCATTTATGAAAACGAAAGTTGTTGAAAAGCCACTAGTTGTGATTTTGAAAAATAACAACGAAGATGACACTAGAGGAGAAGAAGAGAAAGAGGATAACCAAAAATCAGAAGAGAAAGAACGGAAACACAAAAATATCTCAAAGATCCAGAGAAAAGTTGATCGTCATGAGTCGCATTACTTGGTCAGCCTTTGCTCTCTTTATTTCTTTTTTTTGTTCTCCCTTTGAATTATCACAAAGCAAGCTGATTTATATTTTTATTCTTTTATCACAAAGCGGTTGGAGTAACTCATACTGAATATCTGAAAAAGAAAAAAGGATGAATTTTGCTGCTCATGGATAGGGTTAAGTATAGCGATTAAAAAAAAAGATGGTAGAGAAGGGGGTGAAAGAGAAGAAGAATGGATGAGAGAGAAAAAAAATAAAAAGTTAGGTGCGTGGAATTAGTTAAAATAGCTAATGTTTTGATGACATGTAGCATTGAAAACAGTGAAATAAGGTTTAAAATATTAAATGAATGTCACGTCAACTTTCCGTCACTTACATTGATGAAAAACGTTTAAAAGAATAACGGTTGCAATCAAATAGAAATTGGAGGATTTTTGTGCAACAAATCGAAATTCAGAGATAACGATAAATTAAAAGGTAAGTTCAGAAATAATTAGTATAATTTAGCCCAATCTTTATATATTTTAGGGCACTTGAGATATTAAATACCAGCCTTATAATGTGAGAGTCAAGTATTCGATCTTGATAAACACTTTTTTTAAATATATATATAGCAGAAATGCAAAAAGCTGCATTAACAAACATAATCTAGTGATAATGCATTTCTTAATTGGATAAGGGACTCGTGTTGGAGTTCAAAGTTGCCCAATACTAAAAAAAAAAAAAAAAAAAAAAAAAGAGGGAGTGAGTTGCAGGAATTAGCTGAGTTGATAAATAATCCAAATGACTTGTTCAAAGAAACAACTAACAGATAACTTATTTAATGGGTTAATGCAAATTTGGAATTGGAATCTTCAGTTTTGCATCTGATTAAGCATTTAGGATTTGTCGTTTCGAATATCTATCACTATCAAAGGCAACAAAAAAAAAAAAAATTCAACCCATGCATGCACCAAACTCAGTTGTGCCACCCAAATTGCTTTCAACAGTTTTTTTGACCAGCATCAAAATTATTCTATTATTCATTTTGGGATAAGTAACATGTATTAATAATTATTAGTCCAAGGCTGCAAATAATTGTGCAATAGCTAAACAGGATATACTTTAAGATCTTTTACTGCATATTTCAAGATAATCTAATAAATCAAATGAAAGAAAAAAAGTCCCCGA
This sequence comes from Aleurites moluccanus, assembly GCA_948193065.1. NCBI lineage: Eukaryota > Viridiplantae > Streptophyta > Magnoliopsida > Malpighiales > Euphorbiaceae > Aleurites > Aleurites moluccanus. The sequence continues at coordinate 93,581 of CANXYC013045324.1, read as the reverse complement.
GGAAACATCTATGCAAAAGGATGCATTTTTCTTTTCTCTTTTTAAATTGACGGCAACTGAGGTTTAAAGTTGGAACTTATAATCTCACTGACCTGGAAGGCCAAAAGCAAGAGTCTCAAGTTCAAATTGCACAAGAATTTCTGTATATTATCAGATTCTGCCCTGTTTGCATGACTGCCAGGCATAAAATATTTTACGACATATGATGCTAACTTGGACTAAGAGAATTTAAAAATATCTATTTTAATGATGACAATGTACATCATGCATTCAAGCTTATCTTATTTTTTAACTAAAAAAAACAGAAAGTATCAAATTGGCGTTGCTCATCCACCCCGCCCGGTTCGGTCACTAACTAATTAGGTGTTGACGTCTCAATTTAACACAAAATAAGACCCACTGACCACTTGAACACTGTTGAAAGACATAAATCCCGACCGGCTGGTGCAGACTAACCAAGTTGTTTTTAGAAAGGATCTAATATGGATCAAATATTTATGTATAGTATAAAAATATATATTCTTCACAAACAATTTTTACAAGTTCTGAATGGATGTCTAGCTAACAGTGTCGTGTCCAAAGAAACTTAGTTTTCTTTTTCTGAAGCCAGTAAAAACCAGGTAAATCACTGAAATTCATTGACCATTGGATTCACAAACAATGGCTGGTCTAAGATGCTACTCTGATTCACTTGGAATTTCCCGGAATCTGCATATTGGGGAACCATTTCTCCCAGCTGAAAATTTTCAACGTGGTCAGTCTCAGCATTGCCAATGAAGTTTTGGAAATCAAAACTTGAATTGTATGTGTTATCATTCAAAAACTGAGAAATTGGTCCCAAATAATCAAAGTCCAGTAGATGAGAAAGGGAAAAAGTCCTTGGAAATTTCAACATTTGTTGCTCAGTAGCCTCATTTGAAACAGCTCTATTCAATTGAGTATTTGTATTTTCTATTTTCTCCTCCAAATTTCTTCCTATATGCCTCTTCTTATAGATCCTACATAGAACCCAATCATCCAACTGAAATACAAAACACAAAATCATTGTTAAAATTATCCTAAAAATATTAGATTAGGGGTAGCAACAGAATAAACATTTATTGAGTTCAGATCTTACCCAATTTGATTATTTAGGATTCCGACATTTATAAAATAGGTTTGAGATTGGTATACATAGTAAAGGGTAAATCTTGACAGATTAATTTTTCTGAGTACCCTGCCTGATTGACATTTCTAAATTAGATGGTAATAATTAACTAGAATTCAATCTTGACAAAAGGGCTTACTCTCATGGATCCATTTTGCTTTTTGACTTGCTTTCTTGAATCATTTAAGCGATATTCATGCATAATCCAGTCAGTTTTAATACCCTTTGGTGGCCTGCCCTTGTAAAAGACAAGAGATTTCTTGACACCAACACATTTAGACCCACTACAGATAGCCTTATCTGTGCCTGTAGCCTTCCAATACCCAGAAACACTTGCTCTGTTAGGCCTAACTCCATTTGGATACTTCCTATCACGAGGGCTAAAAAAATACCATTCATTTTCACCAAATCCTGCTTTTTCTGCATCAAAAATCAATATAATTAAGGCTCAATAAATCAAAAAACCCATAAATATCAGTTTTTGGGTATTAGTATAATTTAGAAAGCTAACTAGTAATTACCAGGTAATTGCCAAGGATCAAACTTGTAAATATCAACTTCTGAGATTATTGATACAGGGCAAGGCTTGGATTTGGCTTGATTACGAAGATAATAAATAATTAATTCCTCATCAGTTGGATGGAACCTAAAACCAGGAGGAAGGTCAGAGCTAGTTTTTCCTAGCATATTTCTAGTGTAAATATTAATTATATTATAAAAATTATGAAGGAAAAAAAAAATATGGGTTTGGTTCTAATAATTGTTTAGTAGTGGGTTGTGTCTAATTTGAAGTAGTGGTGGTAGTGGAGGGGCTAGGCAAGTCCTAGCTAAGGGGGGAGGCAGAGGAGGATAAGAGTGTTTGAAATGTTTGCAAGGAGAGGGCTATGCCTTTTATTTGGGAGGGTTTTTCGTCTTGTAGTGAACTCTATAGTTTTGATTGGTTGTTTTATTGACTTAGTAATATAATTAATTAATTAATTTTGTTAACCATACCCAAATTGTTAAGATTTTGACATATTATTGTCCGAAAATTTTCATCAATATGAGATATAAAATAAAAATATATATTTTTCGTCGGCCAAAAAATAAATAAAAAATTATATTTATTCAAAAAATTTATCATTTTTTAATTTAATATATAAAATAAATTTATGCGTGGGTAAGGATTTGTGTATTATTGTCTTTGTTTAGTTGGTTGCTTGTACTTGTTCTTTCAAAAGCTTTTATCCAAAAGGGATGGTTTTCTTTTGAATATTCCAACATTTTTGGCTTTATTTTCGCAGTCTTTCACACTAGGACTCTTTCTTCTTTCCCCTTGTATTGAAAGTCTCCTATCGAATAATTTATCAATGGCCATGCTCGTGCATTATTGATTAATCAGAGTTTATTTTGGGTCAAACTATGATAAATATTTTATATATATATATAAATTTTGTAATTTGAGCACTAAAAAATTTATATATTTAATTATACCGTGAATAAATTTTTTGACATGATATATAATTTTATTTAAATAATAATAAAATTAATTTTTTAAAACAATTATATATTTTATAAATTAATGAAGCCACCTCAACTTGTTTAAAAGAAAAATGATTGAACAAAAAACTTAGTTGACCAAGTGATTTATACCCTAATAAAAAATATATCTCATATATATATCAATACACTGATAATAATATTTGAATTAAAATATTAAAAGAAAAAAAGTACCATAATTAATTATTTCATTGAATATTTGATATTATTATTAATTAATTTTACCATAGAAAATGTGTGAGGTGGTTCAAACAGTAAGAAGTTTATTTATTTTAAGTAATATTTCGAGTTTTAATTTTATGAATAGAGAAAATAAATAATATTTTGAATTTAAATTTTATAAATAAAAAAAAAATTGATAAATTTTTTTTTATAAATTTTTTTGACTCAAATGAAAATAAATCGAGTCGATATTGCATGATCATTAAAATAAAAAAAAAAAAAAAAAAAAGTGTGAGGTGCAAATTAAAAAGGTGTTGCGAAAGAAAATGGCAACTGATGACATTGCAACATGTCGACATTATAAATGAAGTATGACCCTTTGAATTTCTTTCTTTTTGTATTCTTTGGAATGCCAACATAATGAATGAATTATGATCCTTTGAATTTCTTTCTCTTTTTATTCTTTGGATGATAGTGCTTAGTTTGATTCTCGTGTGGTTAATTTGATATATGAATCGGGTTCACAATTCAAATGGGTGGATATATGTGATGCTATAGTCAATCTTAGGGTGAATATATAAATTTTAAAGAATCGTTAATTTAAAAGGAATAATTACATAATTTAAAATTAAAATTTTTATTGTGTATTGGTTGAATGATAAATATAAAATATTTAATGAAAACCTTTATATAGACAAATAATTAATCCTAATTATATGTTTTATCTTAATTAAAATATTTTATATGTAAGAAAAATTAATAAAAAAAGATAATTAATTATAATAAAAAGACAATAAAATTAAAAATACAAATTTTTACACTAATTAAAATCTCACAGTTTTTGAAGAAAATTTTAATAAATACATAAATTATAAATTTATTTTATTTTATTTTCTAAATCACCTATACTTATTTAATATAATTAGAAATATTGAAACTTGAAGAAATTATGATATATATTGTTATAATTTAACAATATATAAAATATTAATTAAATAAAATTTTTACCAAATAATGTTGTTGATCTTGAGTTGGAATTTCTTTTAGGTTGTATTTTGATACATGAATTTAAATTTTAAATTTAAATTTTAAATTTTATATTTTAAATAAATTTATAAATTTATAAATTTTTATTTAGAGAGTGTAAAAATATTTGAAATTTTATATTTTAAATTTAAAAAAAAAATTAAAGATTTTAGATTAAAAATGAAAGTAGTAAATTTAAAATAATTAGATAAAAAATAATATTTAAAATATTAAATATTTAAAAAATTAAATTTTATTAAATATTTAAATTAAATTTAAATCTATTTAAACTAAATGATTTAATTTCATTCAAATTTAAATTTAAGATTTAAATTTTAATAATTGAAATGGATTGTTAGAGAATTTTAAATATTATTTCCTTTTAAAGATAAAAATGTAAAAACATCGGTCCAATCTCTCGTGGATGTTTACCTATCAGCTTCCACTTCCTAAAGTGCCACGTGTTCTTCCCTCCGAAAAAATTTAGGATAAGCATTCGAGAAAACAAATAAATTTATTAAAATGATACCCTAATTTGTTACTTCGTGGTTCTTATCTAGCCACATCACCAACTGGTCCCTAATTGTTCCAAACTAGAACCTAAGCAAAATTTTTTAATATAATAAATTAATAATAATGTATGGGCTTTTAAAATCCTTTGGATTAAGATCAAAAACCCTATCCCGTCACCATACTTGATTTTGTACTAATCTTACTATTAGAATTATAATTAGGAAGTGATAAATTATTAGGTAGAAATTGATCATATTTTTATTTATATTGAAATAAATATATATATAATTAAAATAAAAATTTATTTATATAAATTTATTTTTATGTGAATACGAAAAATAAAATTTTATATTATTAAATAATTTTTCATAAAAAATTATCAAAATCACAGTGTCTCCCTTTCTCTCTCTTCTATTTTTCTCCTCTCCCTCTACTTCTTGAGTTCTTTTTAGATGTGTCAGCAAAATTCGATGACACCTCCTCCTCCATCCTCCATCCTAGGGTGAATTCTTGAGTAATGTGCTTATTTTTTTCCTAAATTTTGTTTATTTTCCCTTAAATTTCTTGTTAATAATACAGTTTGTGTAAAACCCTCAAACTCCTCCACATTCCTTTGAAAATAATAAGTTATTTATAGTTATTTTATGCACCTAAAGTTAGTATTTATCTATTGTGATTTTATTTATATATGTAGATGTATCAAGTTTTCTGATTTTCTGAACAACTTTAAAAATTAGAAAAGTAAATCTATTCAAAAAATTCGTTAAAGTTACAACAACAACGTAGCTCTTTTTAGTAAATCCATGATTAACCATTTCCTCTCAAATTTAAATTTATTTTTAAGATTTATTTGAATTTCTTAATATTATTATATTCTATCCCTTTTATTGTACCTGAACAGTTTTATGAATGGAGATAATTATTTAAAGAAACAAAAAACAATTTCTCTTAGAAAAAAATATATAATATCAAGAGAATATTCTATGAATCCTAGATGTTCAAAATGGTCCCACTGGCCTCCTTGTAGGGCCAGGCGTGGGGTAGTTGGTGGCTTGACTTAGTTGACACAAGTTTTTTTTGTCTTTTACGATGACGATAAACACGTAGGCAATGGAATATGTAATAAATAATTTAATAAAAGATAAAATAATATAACTAGTAACGTGAATGGAGGCTGATGTTTAGATCATAATCCAGTTTGGAGTGGTGGGTCCTTTTATTGGGAGATTAGGAAAGAAATTGATGATGCTTTGGAAATATTAACATTAAAGATTTGAAGATGATGATATCATTTGAAGTGATTTTGGACACAACATTTGATTTTAAGTAAAAGTTTCTGACATGTTTTTTAATTCAATTGAAAGAGTTCTCATTTCTCTCTAAATTCATTACATATTATTTAAGTTCTTATTTATATCAATCATAAATCACATGAAACTTCATTGAATTCTATATTTACGATTAATAGTAAATGTTGGTATTTGATAACTCAATTAAAAGGTTTGGTAATAAATAATTTTTTTTTTTTAATATTTTAATTAAATTTTTTATAAACAGTGAATTAATATTTATTTTCAATTAAAATTTTATAATAAAATTTATTTTGGTAAAATTTTATTTTAATAAAATTTCGTTTTGAGAATTGAATTGTGACATATGCTCCCTATATGTTGAATAGAAAATAAACTTTCGTACCCACATCACTAACAAACAGAGCCCACCACTGATCCAAATAAAAAAGCAGGCCCATATAAATACAAAAACAAAACTAATTTCCAATAAAATAATCATGAGGCCCACCAAAATCGACCCCAAAAGGCCCAAAAAGACAAAATCGGTTCCTTTATAACTTGCCAACGCAAGTTATTATTACTAACGGCGGAAATTAAACATCAAATTAAATTAAAATTAATAGCTTTATAATTATTTAATTTAAAAAATAAAATAAATTAAAAATTTAGATTGATTTGTGATTTAAATTTTTTTCTTTATTTTAAATCAAACCGAAGTAAAGCGATATATCTATTACTTTTTATTATTATTACAATTAAATATATTTAATTTTATTTTATATATACTCACATGCTTTTTTAACTTAATATTAATTTAAAATTTTAAAAAAATATAATTCATGAAAATTAAATAAAAATAAATAAAAAAATATTTTTTAAGAAAAAAAATAAATTTTGAGTGTGTTAATTAATTGAATAGATAAATTTTATGTTATATATTAAACTATTTTAAATTTTTTTTTCAGCAAAACTTTATCGATATTTTTTTTTAAATTTATAATAAAATAATGATGATTTATAAAAATAAATATTTTTTATTTGAAACCAATAAATCGAATGTGATTAAATCAAGTTAAATAAATAATTTGACTGTAATGATAATTTAATTTAATTTGAAAATTTTTAAATAAAAAAATTAATTTAATTTAATAAAAATTATTTAAACCAACAAAATCGAATCGATGCTTCTTCTAATTATTATGTATAAAGGGTAAATAAATAATAAATCACTAAATTTTAATATTTTTTTTAAATGGTAAAAGAATTTATTTATCAGTAAATATTTAAATTTTTATTTTATTAACATTAAGTGGTAACCTATCATTTTTTACCTAGAAATTTAATGACATGTCATCACTTTCACCTCATTCAGTTAATCACATACTGAACTTTACTTGCTATATGAAAAAATCCTAAAATTTAGTATTTTTTAATATATATATTTTATATTTTTTAATTATTTTTATTACTTATAAAATTTATTAAAATATTTTTTAATTCTTTTCACTAATATTTTTTTAATTATTTTTTATCAAAATATTATTTTTAATTCTTTTAATTTTCAATATACTTTTAATTTAAAATCTAATTAGTTTATAAAATTTAAACAATAAATTTTTCCTAAAAAATAATCTATAAATTCAAAATGATTTGTTACTCATTTTTTTATTTAATTTTTAAGTAAAAATATTATTATAATTTAAACTTATTAAATTAAAAGATATTATTCTAAAATATTAATGACTATTAAGTTTATTAGGTGGTTTCAATAATTTATATAAATTATTATATAAAAGATAATAATTTAAGAATTAATATTTAAAATCTATTCTATGATTTTATATTTTAATCAATAAATAATTTATTTAAATTTTAGTGTGATAAAATAATTTTTTATTTTGTTCTAAAATTTAAATTAAAAAAATATTTTTACTTAAAAATTAAATAATATTTTAAATAAATCTTTTACTTTTCATGATAGATTGAATAAATTAAGAAAATAAAAAAAAATAACTAACGGTTTTATATTTATAAATTGATTTTTAGAAAAAACTTGTTTGCACTTATTATAATAAAATAAAATTAAAATTAAAATGATATTTTAATAAAAAATTAAAAAAATTAGTGAAAATAATTAAAAGAATATTTTTAATTAAAAAATATTTTAATTAAAAATAATTAAAAAAATATCAGTGAAAATAATTAAAAAATATTTTTCATAAAAAGTCAAAAGAATATTTTAAATTAAAAAATAGTTAAAAAAATTAAAATATAAATAATCCAAAAACATATTAAAATTTTAATTTTTTCAATGGGATCACTATTAATGTTGATGTTATATGTTTATCTAATCAGTTAGAGAGAATAATGTAGCACTTCATTTTAAATTTTTAGGTAAGGATTTCGAGGAAAAATTAAGAAAACTTGGTGATTTTTGGATATATTTATTCTAAATACTTTAGCATAAAATTTGGTATCTGAAAATTAATTATATATCTTTTAAAAAATAATTTTTGAATATATATATATTTTGTTTTGGAAAATCTTTTGTTTATATCATCCAATAGAAATTTGTCTCGCAGTTCATAAGCCTTAGGTTCCTATTATCTCTAATCCTGTATTTGCCTTTCTCAAATTCATCTAGTTCTAATTATAGGCTCTTTCGTTTCTGATTAGCTGATATAGTTACGGGTTTTTGTTTTTTTGTTTGAATTGCAGGTTTAATATCCTTCCATTCATAGTTTAAACATGTATTCCTCAAGAGGCAGTAGTGCCTACGGGCAGCAAACGCATGGTGGGCAATCTGGTTTTGGTCAAAATGTAAGTTTTCATTATAAAAGTTGCAGCTTTGCTTTTTTTTTTTTTCCGGGGCATTTTCTTGACTTTGTAATGATGGGTTTATTTGATTTGTTGATTTTTTTTCGGTTTGGTCTTTTTTGTATTGATATAATCGGTTTGGAAATTCATTGCAGTTTTGATTACTCGTAAATAGTTCACGTTTACTTACTACTGTGACATTCACTTTATTGAAGTTTTGTAGAAGCTGTGGCTTTTTTGGTGGTTGTTAATTGAGTTGTGTCTGATTTTGTTTTAGTGGACATGGTACAAACTATCAAATGTGCTGAGATTAAATTGAGAAAGACTCGTATTTATTTTTGCTTGCTTAAAAAAAAAAAAAAGATGTTAAGAGTTGTATGAATTTTGTAGATTAATGATGTCATTTTGCTTTTAAACTTTTGTCCTTTTATAGCTGGGATCTGTATATTCTGGGACTTCGGTGGTAGGGCCTGGTGGAGGCTCTCAACATTCGCTGTCTTCTAGACATCCTTTAATAATGAGTGGTTCTCAAGAAGCAGATGTTGGTGGATACAGAGGCTCTGCGACAGAGTATGGGGGCCAATATGGGGCTACCTATGGCTCAGCTGACATAACTGGTACTCAACAGGTTGGTGGGCTGAGTTTTCTTTTCTTTTGTTCAGAATGTTTCTTGTACTTACGCATAACGAAATGCATCATAACCTTCTACTTCAAGATTATTTTCAACGATTCATTCACATCTTAATCCTCATAGTTTTGCTTTGTTTCCTGTTCAGTTGACCTTATTTACACGCTTTACAACCTATATGTCCCATATATTGAAATCTGTTCTGCTACTTTGCGTTTGGATCTTAGATAATTTCCCAAGTTAATGTAAGATGAGCAATTTATAATTAGGTGTTGTTAGGCCCCGGGAATATTGACCTAGGAAATGTGTTTTTTGGGCTGTAAGTTACTTATCTGGGGAATAATGCTAGTTGAATATTTATGTTATTTCTCATTGTGCCCCTGGCATTGTGGCTGTAGTTTTAACTTAGCTGTTAGAGATTTAGCTTGTTTTGCATTAAGCCTGAGTTGTTAAACTGTATATTTGATCACCTTCTGCCATAAATGTCTTAAGGTTCCATTTGGAATTTTGTCTTGCATAGGCACCAACAATGAGCGCTAAAGCGACTGGACCATCAGCTCTTGAAAGTCGTGGTGGCTATACCTCAGCTCTCCCTGATTCTCCAAAATTTGCATCTGGTGACTATGTTCCATCATCTAGTCATGTATATGGTCACAAAAGTGACCAATTATACACAGAAAAGATTCATGATTATCCAGCACTACAGTATGGGGAAAGACAAAGTGCTTTTATTGGGAGGGATATACAAAGTGATCCAGCCTCAAGATATACTGATTCTGTTGGTTTTAGTCATCAACATCAGGTGTTGCTTTACATGCTTTTCATTTTTTTTTAATTCCTTATATTTTTTGTGTACACCTTTTTGTCAGGTGCGTTGCAAACTGCTTTTCAGCAATCAACATGTAAATATTTATGTTAATTACAAAAGTCAAAACTTTTCAGTAATAATATTTTTTTTCGCAATATTACTGGATTCGTGTCATTGCATATGGTCTCATAAAAGTTTAGGTTTTTCCTGATCTAGATAAAGCAGGTTTTCAATGAAGAAGCCCTCATATTACTGTGATATAGAAATCTTTTTTGACCTCTATTAACAATTGTTTTATATAAAATATACAATTAGTTGTTCTATTGAAGTTGAAATTAACACACACAGAGAGCACAAATTAAAATAATATGAATACCATTTAGAACTAGGAATGCTCGTAATTATTTAAATTTCCTTTAATTGTCAAAATATTATTGCTCTCCAACTTTTTTTAAAGTGTGTAAATACTGTTACGTTTAGAATATTATGACCAACTTGATTTTGTTTATAAAATTGTGGGATATTCTTTATATTAATTGTTCCCTAACTAATAGTTAATTAAGTGAATAACATTAGAATAACTATTTGTAAAGCTCCTCTGAATTTCTTGTAAGGACATTTTTATTAAGTACACTGCATATAAATAGGTTAAAGCATTATGTGCTCATGTTTGATCAATTGTGGAAATCTGGATTGGGTTGACTTGATCTGCGCCAGCATTTTTTGTATTTAATGTTTTTGAATGACTTGTCATTGTAACATCATAATTGTCTCCAAACAGCATTGTAATTGGGTCAAACTAGAAATTATCAATGCAGATACAGATGAATAAACATAATTTCTTTTTGTTATTAGATTTTGGATTTTTGTAGGTTCAGTGTGATGTGGATTTGATTCTTGTGTAATCAGTCAATTTTTTTTTTAATTATAGAACCTGCATTCCATCATTAGGGTCACGACCTGCTGATGATACTATGAATAATCATAGAACTATTATTTTCAATGCCGTTCAAATTTCAGGCAAGGATGTTTCTATAAAATTATTAATTTTGGAGCCCTTTTTTCAATAAATGTTAACCTATTAGTGCTATATGTATTTAGGTTATGCTACGTTTAGTTGATAATATTCTTCATCGTTTCTACCATTTATTGTGACAGCCTGGGGTATATGAACGTATCGATCAGGCATCAATGCTTCGACGAGAACAGTTACTGAAATCTCAGTCAATGCAATCTGCTTCTCTCGATGCCAGGTATTTTCATTTGTTAAGTATTTATTTGTGATCTGTCCAAATGAATCTTATTATGCATTTGATGGCTTATGGTGCTTGTTAATTGGTTACATCCTTCTCCATTGATGAACAGGCAAGGTCATCCTTGCCATGTTATAAGACATTAGACCTCTCTGTTATAGTCCGTGCTAAGTTAGCTGGTGTAAACTTCATGTTGCACTGAGTAGCCACACATTTCTGGCAGACAAATTGATTATCTTGCAGCAAGAGGTGCTGCTAGTCGTAATTCCACCCAAGGTCCTGTGTCTTATGGAGGAAGAATGGATGCTGATCCTCGCAGGTCATCAATGCTTAGTGCTTCTTCATATAGTGGGCAACATGCTTCATCAGTATTAGGGGCAGCTCCAAGGAGGAATGTGGATGATCTCCTGTATCCTCAGAGTTCGTCAAATCCAGGGTATGGAGTTAGCTTGCCTCCTGGTAGGGATTATGGTACAGGAAAAGGGCTTCGTGCGGCATCTCTTAAACCGGATTATTGTGGTGGTCATGTAAGGGTTGATGAACGTAGGGATGATAGAGCTGGTTATCTTCGGGAATTCGAGCTAAGAGAGGACGAACGTCATCGAGAGCTTTTACGAGGGAGAAAGAAAAAGAAAGAGAGAAGGAGCGGGAACAAGAATGAGAACGAGAAAGAATTCGTGAAAGGGAACGCATTTTGGAGCGACGTGAAAAGGAGAGGGAGCGGGAGCGGAAACGTGGACTTGAAATTAGGCGTGAACGAACTCCACCAAGAGTCTCAAGGGATAGACATGGGTCCTCTTTGGCAAAGGAGGGGAGATCCTTGCGACAAGATTCCCCAAGTCATGAAGTTTCACATAGGTGGATCATGCTGTTTAATTTGCATCCTACTCTATTTCTGAATATATAGCTGCTTGTGTATCTTGCAGTCTTTATAACTAACTAGCTGTTCTGCTTTGCTGAAGGTGTCATTCACCTGTTAAAGAAAAAAGAAGAGAATATATATGCAAGGTAAAATATAAACAGTGCAAGAGTTTAGTAATTCAATGATGATAAGAACTTATACCTCGTCAAGAATCTGTCATTTCCCTATGGGGTTCTGGAGTTGAGGTTTTAATTGGATTCAGTTGTGGTTCTTCCTACTGTTGCTCCTGCCTTTTCCATTATTGACCCAAGTCTTGTCTGGTTTGACTTTCTCAAATTTGCATCTTTTTCAAATTTTCTACCTTTGATTCACTTTTATTCTGAACTGCTTTCCTCTGTGTCTGATTCCCAGTGTTTCTGGCCTGCTCTTTCATTTTGTTTATTTTCATCTTACCTCTATTTTCCCTTTTTAGAATGTCTTCTATCTTTTTGGACTGACAAACCATTTCTCATTGTCTGCTACTGTTATACTGGCGGGATAAACAATAACTTCATTCAGAGATTGTTTCCAATCTCTTGTACGGTTTCCAAGTAGTAACTTTAAACTTGAATTTAGAAATATCTCATATGGGAACTCCTTTCCTTTTATTTTTATGGTAGACAGCATTTATTGTGTCCATTACTGCTACTGATATTGACAAGTCTTTACAGCTGTTGTTTTCATATGAGACATAGCATATATTAAGTCGTCATTCTGTCACTCTGTCACAGTGAAGTGTTTATTGATGAATTTCATTTTTTTATCAATAATGGATGGTGTGCATTTGCCAGATTCATGCATCTAGTTTGGTTGATATAGAGAGAGATTATTTATCAGCAGATAAAAGATATCCGAGACTATTTATATCTCCTGAATTTTCAAAGGTGCGTTTCCAATTTTTTTTCCTTCATCTGAAGATATATCAAGTTTTGATAGTATTTTTTTTTTTGTTTATAATGTCTTTATCATTTTAGATTGTTGTGAACTGGCCAAAGGAGAATCTTAAACTTTCTATGCGTACACCTGTCAGGTACTTTGCTCTTTGGTTATGTGCTGAGTAGTTTTACTGATTTCTTTTTGAGCTTCTCTGAGATTCATAATAGTTTCTGATCATGTTAGTTTAGATTTTCAACTATAAAGGGCATGCACTTGCTGCCCCAGTTGCTCTATTATTACATGCTATTCTAAAACTCTCTCTCTCTCTCTCTCTCTCTCTCTCTCTCTCTCTCTCTCTCTCTCTCTCTATATATATATATATATATATATATATATATGTGTGTGTGTGTGTGTGTGTGTGGCATAAGCGTGAAAAGATTGGTGTCTTGCTGCTAGATTTAAGCCATCTCTTTTAATCTTCCAGAAGCCAAAAGATCACTGGTATTTTTCCTGTTTGCTAGAGAGAGGAAAAACATGATGTGCTAATATTAGTTAACTATCCTAAATGCAACAGTTTTGAGCATGATTTTATTGAAGATGAGGGCATAATAGAGTCAAAAGAATCTCCATCAACTAATCTTTTGGCTCAACAACTTGCAAAATCAGAGCGTGGGCGCACTATATGGAATGCAAAGGTAGGTTATTCATCGCTTTTCAGTTATATCTGCACAAGTGTTTGATTTAAAATGATGTTTCTACTAGAATATCATTAACTGCTTTGGAGTTCACAGAATATTTCATTAATGATTATTGTTTTTCTGCCTTTCCATATTTTTAACAGTTGATTGTGGAATCTTGTTTCTAGACATCAATTACCCATTTCTTTATACGTGGAGGTTTGAGCTAGAAGCAAATTTTTTTTTTTTACTGTCCCTGCATTACTAGCAATTGTTGGCTGCGAACTGACTAGTATTCAAGTGATGAAAGAATTATGTTCCTATTGCGAACATCATTAATCTATTCATCATTATTGAACAACTGAGCAATAAATTTGGAATTGGATTCTTGGTCACTTGTGAGCATGGTTTTAAATAATGGCTGTTTAATAATGTTTTGGCTGTTTTGTAATGGAATCTTAGCCTACTGTTATGTTATTTTTCGTTTACCTATGGGTGATTAACCAAATGCCAAGAAACGGTAGACGAAACATGAGAAACAGCCATTTCTCATTTGCATGTTTATTAATTTTTTTAAAACTTATATTTTACTGAATTCTTGTTTACTGTTGATTTGAGTAGCGCCAACTGATTCAGAATGATTCAATCCAATTTAACCTATTTCGCAACATTGTTAACATTTCTGTTATTTAAAACCCTATTCGGATGAATTCTTTTGGTGCCTTTTTCATATTTAACTTGATATTGCATTTTTCTGATCTTAAAATCAATGTTGTCGATATGTAGTTACTTTGAGGGGGAACAAATACCTAGAAGTCCTTAAGTTATAATGATCTTTAAGTTAAGGCCTTGAATGTGGTTCTTCCCTCAATCGAGCCCCTAAACTGTTCTGAGTGATCTGTAGTGCTTTGAATATTGATACACATACGCACACAGAAGCAATAGCATGGTACTGTGACACATACATTAATTTTGGAACAATATCAAGTACTTTTAAGAGTTCAAGGACTTCTTTAGTAAAGGAAAACTTTTACGACCCAATTGAAAGACTGTTATTAAGTTAAGGACTTGTATATTTATCCCCATTTTAAATGGAATAGAAGATTGTTTTCCATGGAAAATTGTCCTTATCACCTCCTAAATTTCCGTCACATAAAATCTTTGGATTATATATTCAAGATCAGCAAGCGATCAAGGATTGTCCATAGAATTAGAACAATATAAATAGAAAGTAGAACTGTGATTTGTAGGTTGGGTGATTGTTTCATCTTGGAAGATGGAGGCAGTTTTTGGATCAATATAGAAGTAGCTCTTCTTTATGGTACACAGTTGAGAGGGGCATGTCCATAAATGAGTAGCTGATTGAGGATGTTAAGATTGAGACATGGCAAATGTATGAAATGGCACTACTGGAGCATAAGTAGAGGGTAGATCTGTGGATGTATTTGGCAGAAAAGTGGATTGGTTTTAAAGAGATCTCGTTTTAGGTATTGGGAAAAAAATTCTTAAGGTGGACAAAATATGATGCTGTTGAAGCATCGATGATGGAAAATTTCTCTCCTTACATGGAACTGAGGAAAATAGCTGATCCAACTTGTTATGAGAAAAGCTACATTCCATTTGCATAGTAGTGATCAGTATTCTGGACTGCTAGATAGAGCATTGTTGATTTCAATCTTTTCAAGTTAATTGCCGCACTTTATTTCAATTATAATTGATGCATGATGTTAGTTATGTTATGGCTTCATAATATGGATGTGTTGGCAATTTCTGCTTGGTAATGTATATTTTTGTCTCTGGTTCAGATAATTTTGATGAGCGGACTCAGCAAGAATGCTCTGGAAGAGCTGTCATCTGAGAAAAGATATGATGATCGTCTACCACATATTTGTAATATTGTTAGGTTTGCTGTGCTGAAAAGGGATTGGTCTTTCATGGCAATTGGTGGTCCATGGGATTCTGTGGATGGTGTTGACCCATCAGTTGATGATTCTGTTTTAGTTCAAACAGCTCTCAGGTTAGTATCGTCTATGTCTTGGTGAATTGGTATATAAGACAATGATTTTCTCCGAATTGGACTGAAATGGATTTCACCTTGTAGATATACCAGAGATGTAACTCAGATTGATTTGCAGAACTGCCAAAACTGGAATCGTTTTCTGGAGGTAATATTCTGCTTCTTCCTATAATTATGCAAATTTAGAATCTTGAAAGCTCATATTCATTATATCTGATATAAATTCAAAAGATCCAGTGGTTGCCACTTTTGCTAGTGATATTGGATAGATTCTAATAATCTGTCTATTTGCATTGTTTGGTGAACTAGGAGATTAGTATTTGGATTTTTATACTTGAAAATATAAAGAAGGGGGTTCTAGTATTTGTATTGTGAATAGTATTTCAATTAGGTTAAATTGGTGTCTAAATTTGGCAGCTGGAAATGTGGGAACGAGCAATATGGGGAATTTTGGAGTAATTTTGATTGGGGGAAATTATTTGAATAATAGGACAAATATTTTTATTGCTTTGGTTCCTATAGGTGTATCAATGTTCAGAACTCTGTGGTTGCAATGTTGAAGTTTAGAGGTTGTCTTGGTGGTGGTTTTCCGCTTTTCATGAAAACAGTGCTCAAAGCAAATTGTTATAGGAAGGTGGAGGTAGGAAAAGAGACAGCGATGAAGAAAAATTCTATGAAAGGCTTTTCTTCTAACAAACTTAAAATGAAAATTAAATCTTTATTTATGGCCTTTTGGACTACAGATTGAAATTTTATGATTAACTACTTGGTCTATTTACATATTACTAAGTAAAGGACACAAAATAAAGCTTAATGACTTAAAATTCTTCAAGGTAAGATTCACACTTGAGTTTATTCCAGCAGAAAACAAAGGCCAAATGACCAAAATTTTTTTTTTTTATCAATTGGATGCTGCTCATTTTTAAAATTAATAAAATCAAATAATTTGAATAAAATTGCAATTGCGTGAAAAAAGCTTTGGGTTTTTTGGTCATTTGACTAAAAAACAAAGAAAAATTGTGAAAGGATTTCACTTTCCAGAGCAAAAATTACTTAGGCCAGAGCTAGACATGTTATTGACTTTTTTATTTGATAATATTATCAATGTAGTTAATGCTCTAGACTTTTCTATACTTTTGTAAATATATTCTTATTAAGTAACTGCATTCATTCTTTTTTAAGAAGTTACTTTCCATGTAAGTTGTGTTTTTCGAGTGAAAAAAATCATTGATGTGTATATAATTGTTAATAGGTTTAATGATCTTGTTTATCCTCATCTTTGGATTAATTTTCAATTTTATCCTCTTTTTAAAATTTATTCAGTTTATGCCATATACTTTAACATTGATTGACACTATATCCAAAACCTTCTGCTCATGTGTTGTTGCTTATGTGGCATCCATGGGGCATAGTTAAAACTAAATATTCTGAGGTGTGCATCCGTTTGCTCCATGTTGCCCATGTGTACAAAGCATCTCTCTAATCTGTCTGTCCGTCTCTCTCTCTTTATAGAATTCATTCTCTGTTTCTTATCAAAATCCATGTTCTTTTCAAATCAAATACACCCATAAGCCTGATTTCTTTCTTTTGTTGAATCCAATTATTTTAGCAAGAGTTTGAGCCTAATTTGGTATTAGGAGGAAGCTATCAAAATCAGATTCACAAATAGTTTTCTGGTTGGAGAAACAAAAGCAATGAGAAAGATCTGTTTCTTTCTAGAAACTTTGCACATCTCATTTATTTTCTTCTTCTTTAGTTTGATAAACTTCCTTCAAAATTGTTGTCTTCACAAATTGAGAAATGATTTCTCACATTGGTTGCCATCCATCTTTATGATAGGGTCTGGGTTAGTTTTTTTTCTTTTGGATATTTCTGTTTACAGATCTTACATGTTCTCAATTTTTGTAGTTCAAATTTGGGTTTTTTTTAAGTGCGTCACTATCTAATTTGATGTATTTTGTTGTTTTGATCTATTTCCAATAGTTTTGAACTTTATTTCAACGGATTGATGGTTAATTTTTCTGAAATTCACTCATATAAACACTCATATAAATGTTCAAACAAAGCCTCGGTAAGAGGATGAAGATTTTATTCATGCTTTCTGCATAGCCCTGGTGAGATGATGAGAAGATGATGAACCTGTTCACAAATTAAGAGATTTCATATGCCTGCTCATAAAACAATGAAGGTTTAAAAGAGAGGAACTGACTTTGTTTTATAAGATTATTAATCTCTCTCATATCAGATTATTTAGTACAACTCAACAAGTCTTGTAGGTACCGTGTAAGCAACAATACACGACCTGAAGTTTTTGGATATAATTGCAACCAATACTGAAGTATGTGGATATGGCATGATAGGTGTTTTTTACAACAGGATAAAATTGAAAAAATATGCAAAGTTGAGGATAATTCAAATCATTTGGCTTTAGTAATATTAATTAAAATTAAAAAATTCCAATTCCTTTCAAGACGAAATTTTTTAAATAAAAAAAACTGTCATTGCATTAGAAGATTCACGATCATGCCGTATGTCACTATTGCACACTGACACAGTGACACTGTGACCATGACTGTTACAATTACCTCAACGATGATTAAAACCTTGGGTATCCAAACATGGATGAAAAAGCTTTTTCTGATAGCTAAGGGGTTTATTTATTATTTTGTCATTCTATCAATTGAAGACCAGGAGTTGTTATCAATTTACTGCTTAATAAAATTTTGGTAGCTAATTGATGAGATTAGCTATGTTATAGTTTGTTTTATTTTTTATTCTGGGTTGCATTTATGAGACGTTATCTCTTCTTTGGTTGGTTGCTTATAATTATTCTTTGGAAAAAGTTGATTCTTAGACTGCTGTTTGCTTGTGCAGATTCACTATGATAGATTTGGCAATGATGGGTTCTTCAGCCATAAAGAGATCACTGTTCTGTTTGTTCCAGATTTGTTTGAGTGCCTGCCTATGTTGGATTCATGGCGAGATCAGTGGCTTGCTTACAAGAAAGCTGTTGCTGAGAGAGAGCGCCAGCTTTCTTTTAAAAAGGAGGTCTGTTCTTTATGTGAGCATTCACATAGTACATGTAATTTTTCTTCTATTTCTTCTTATGCTCATTTTTAGGGATCTAATCACTACTCAGGGTGCTGTTAAAGCATTTTCTTTCTTGAAATTTATATCTATGTGCACGGAGCATGATATATTAATGCTAATGTGATCTCTATTTTTTTTTCCTCAGAGGTTTAGAGAGAAGAAGGAAGAGCAGAAAGGTGAATGGAATATCCAAACTTCCTTGTACCACATTATGTTGCACCTTTTGCTATGTGTATAAATAATAATTATGTAATTGATATCATTATTCTCTTTATGATTCAGATAAAGGAGCAGATTCTTCAAAGGATTCTAAAAGGGCGGGAAAATCGGAAAACACCAAAGAGGCTGCATCCTCTGGTGTCAACAATAAGGAGAAAGATGGGAAAGGTAAAGTGACTGATCAAAAGGGTGATGAGAACCAGAAGAATCTTGAGAAAAAGGATGGGATCGAAACAGGAGATGAAGCCAAGACTGTTGAAAAGGAACAAGGGAATATTACTGGTGCTCAGACAGCTGACATTGTGAAGACTGGAAAGAAGAAGATTATCAGGAGGATTGTGAAACAGAAGGTTGCTGCTAGTAAGACAACCGATGTTGAGAGTACTTGCAGCAAGAAGAATGAATTGTTACATGACAAGGATGATGGAGGGAACCATGAAAAATCTTCTGCTGATCCTTCTGGAGTAAAAACTTTTGTGAGAAAAAAAGTGATAAAAAAAATTCCAGCAGGGAAAGCTACTCAAAATGAAGACAAGGGTTTGCAACCTGAGGTTAAAGGCGAGAAGGAAGTGGGCTCCACTGGAGATAAACCAAAGGATAATTCAGAAACTAGTGGTGCTGCAGTTGTGCTAGGTACTAGTGCCAAAACAGCCATAAAGAAAAAAATAGTTAAAAGAGTGCTTAAAAGAAAGCTCACTGTTGATGGGGCAAGTGAGACTAAGAAGGATGACAAGAATGTAGCTAAGGCAGGTAATGAAACAGAAAACATGGAAAAACAAAAAACAGATACAGAAAGCCAGATGACTGAGGTACAAAAACCAGAAAAGAAAATCATTCCCAAGTCAAAAATGCCAGCTGCAGAGAAGCAAGCTTGTGTTCCCAATTTAAATAGAACTGACATGCAAATTGTCAGTGAAGATAAGATCAAAGAAATTGATGGGAAAAATTACTCAGGGACTAAAATTGACATTAAGGCTGACAAGCAAAAAGTTTCTGAGAGGGAAAATCATAATGGCAAGAGAGGAAAATCGAAGGATGATGAAAAATCAAAGGATGAGAAGAGGGACAATGATGGAAATGATGAGTCTAGGAGCAAATCTAACAAGGATGCAAAAGAAAAGAGAATGCCTGAAGAACCTCCTAGACATCCTGGATTGATTTTCCAAACAAAAGGGAACAAGGAAACTAAAGTATGTTGATAATGACCTGAAAAATCATCATTTTTATCCAAAATATGTTATAACTATTCTCATTGAACCACTGATCTCACATACATTGCCTGTAACCTGTATCTGTAGTCTAATGGTGCATTTTTCTCTACAGCTTC
Source organism: Aleurites moluccanus (assembly GCA_948193065.1). NCBI lineage: Eukaryota > Viridiplantae > Streptophyta > Magnoliopsida > Malpighiales > Euphorbiaceae > Aleurites > Aleurites moluccanus. The sequence continues at coordinate 73,289 of CANXYC013045324.1, read as the reverse complement.
GCTCATTGTCGCTTTCACTTTACTCTCTCTTGGATTACACTGATAACGACATCGTGGAATCAACATTTGAGGTTTGTCATGGTGAATTGTGTTTCACGTACCCCTTGTTCCATGAAGTTGTATAACGTAAAGTAATTTAACCTGTTTGTTGCTTTTGTTATTTGCTTTTTTGCAGCTTTCTTTATTTGCTGAATCATTTTATGAAATGCTCCAGTACCAGATGGGCTCTTGTATTTTGACATTTCTCCAGGTTGGTTCAGGATGATGAATTCATTGTGTATTACTTGATCCATTTAGTCTGACATACTTCTATGTCAATCTTTCATGTGCAGAAACTTCGCATAAAATTTGTAACAAAAAGAAATTAACGTAAGAGGCTGTGGGAAGAAACTGAAGGGAAGGATAAGGAGAGGAAATCATCAACTAAACGCCTAAAGACCAGTGAGCTTCCTGTGAAAGCTAAATCTGCTGATTTAGAATTATTGAACACAGATCAATCAAAGGAACAAATAACTAAGAAAAAGGAAGATACTTCTGTTGATAAGGGTGATGAAGCTAAGTTGGAAGATGAAATTGATTATGAGGAAGATCCTGAAGAATATGAAGAAATGGAGGATGCTGGAGATGACTTGTCTAATGAGGCAAGAATACTCTTCTTTGTAAATATTTGAAGGGCTATTCTGATTTTTCAACTAAGTTGTCTCATAAAATACAAAAGTAAATGAAATTTTTTATGGTGTGAAATGACATACAGAAGGACAAAGAAGAGGGAAAGGTGAATGTGGATGCCAACCATGAACCAGTGGCTGGCAATGGAAAAGAAAAGGTAGAGGAAGATGCCAAGGAGGCAAAACATGAAGAGGCAAAGAAAGAGGCAATCCAAGTCCGACGTTGATTTGTCTGAAAAAAGAGATGCAAGAGCAGAGACTGGAAATAAAATGCCGTCTGGTGTTAAGGGAGCTGTGATTGATAAGGAACTGTTGCAGGTTCGTTTGCAGAGACTCTAATCCTTTACTCTGTTTCTTCATTTGAGATGTGAGGATTTTCTTTCATCTTCTCTTTAATGATGTGACTTTTCATTTCTGGAACAGGCTTTCAGGGTTTTTTATCGTAATCAAGCTGGCTATATTAGGGTAAGACAACTTTTATTTTGTTCTGGTATTAATGATGTCCAAGAGCATTGAGGAGTATTTGTTACTTTTTCAGGTTGAAGACTTGAGGTTGATTATCCATAACTTGGGGAAATTTCTTTCCCACAGGGATGTAAAGGTGAGCATTTGCATTGTAACATTTCCAAGTCTTTTTTTTTACCTCAATTTTCCCAGTAATTTGGAAAATATGGTTGATAATGGTTTTTCCTGTGTCAGGAATTTGTGCAAAGTGCATTGTTAGAGAGTAACACTGGGAGGGATGACCACGTTCTTTACGGAAAGCTAGTGAGAATGACTATTTGAGATTGATCTTTGGTTGGTTCTGGTCTGAGCTTAGGGTTTGTTTTTTTTTTTTTTTTTTTTTATTTTATGATATCTCATCTTAATGGCCCTGATGAAAGATTTGGCTATTTTTTTTTTTTTTTTCAATTTTTTCGAGTTAATGTCAGTTTTTATCAAGTTTCATTACATAGCAATCAATATATCAGTATGTCTTTGCTCCCGAAATAGGTGGTGTTGGGTTGCAAAAACAATTTTAGGGTTAGGTTTTAATCATCCGATCATGCGAAATGTAAATTACATTAAGCAATATTGCAGTGGGAGCTTTTGGAGATTGTCTACCATTGGGAGCTTCTCATAAAGTAAAATACATTCTGGTATGGGCTGCTTGTATTTTATTTTTTGTCCAACGAATATCAAATTACCTTCTATTTCTAAAACTTTGAGAAAAAACTCGAGCAGGTGACAATTGCCAGTCTAAGTGGCTTATATCTGATTTATGGAATGGAATTGTATATACTAGTGAATGGTTGGACCTGGAGGGAAAAAATTATAGCAAATCGGAGATATAAAAATATCTGTATATTCTAGTGGATGATGTGTGTTTATTGTTTTCCAAATGAAATGGATACACAGTTGCATAGTGGGTAACATTTTATATCTCTATTAAGCAAAGCATGTGGTTAAATATAAGTGGCTTTTTTAACATTTAAGAATGTATTTGAGAAGGGATCATTATATAATCAATCATCAATCATTTTGTAATTAACCTTAATCATACTATAATGTGAGTTTTTATCAATAAAATTAAAAACCAAACAATTATCTTTGTACTTTTCAGACTCTAATGTTTGGACGCATTTGATGTTTTTATGGGATAACTTCCATTTTTATTTCATTGGTGTGGACCGAATGGTCATGGATTGATTGCCATTCTTAGTTACATCAATGAAACTAATTACTTGATAAAAATAAAAAGAAAGGCACCAAGTACTTATTTATTTGATAAAAATAAAAGACAGACAGACATTAAGTACTTATTTACTTGATACAAATAAAAGAAAGACAGTGTGCCTTGAGAGTATGAATTGGGAAACTATAAACCATATTCATCCATTAAAAAAAACAAGAAAATGAAAAAAAAAGAAAAAGAAAAAAGGTTTGTAGGACTATTAGCTTAATAGCTTAATCATGATGAATACTATTCTCAAGAAGAGACCTCATTACATGTTTCTCTATCACTTTTCCATATATTCCTCTCCCTAACCTCATTGCTCTCTCCATCTCCACCAAATTAGAACTTTTCTTCAGTCTTTCCATCAACACTTTCACTATTCTCTCATCACTTCCTGTTGCTTCTGCAACATATCCACTACCACATCAACCGCAGGAAGCCATCTCCCCCACCTCTTCACCACCTTCTCTGAACCATATGCTTCACAATATGGGCCCCAAAATGATGATCTCAAATAACCCTTTTCCTTCCCTCTCACCATCCACCTTTTCATGCCTTCCTCTAGCCTAAATATTGCATTACCTACAACTAAACCTCTTTCTAGTCCCATCTCATCTTCCTTTATCTCTTGCTTAGAACAATAATACACTTTATCTTCAATCTTACATCTCTTGCATTGACAATTGAAACCCCATGTTCTTGACATTTCTTTTCTCTTCTCAATGGCAAAAGCACATCAAAATATGCAAATGTGATCTCTTCTCCTGCCTTTACTTCTCTTGAAACATGTACTAATATATAATCCCCTATGTGCAAGCGCCTTGCATTTGGGTTACAAGAGTGGTTGATGAATGAAGCTAAAACCCACAATCCAATTCCATGTTAGTCTTTATTTTTGCCCAAGACTTTAGCTGAAATTGAGTCTTCAACAAGAGAATTCACATCCAATATGTCCATAATTCTAACCATATCAAGCTCATCAATTTGTTGTCTACTCTCCTCTGTTTCAGGCCTAAAGAGACAAATTTCTGGCACTTCAAGCTTGTCTTCTTCTTCACCAACCGATAATGTACTCACCAGAAGTTGTGTTCTTTGACACTTTTTGGTAGATTTTACGACTTTATCGATGAAATTTTTCCACATGACTAATTGAGCATTCTCATCTGAATCTTTGCTTGATAATATGCCTCTCTCTGTAGCAATTGCTCTGTTCACTAACACCAAAGTCCCTGCATCAATGTTCTTTGTTGCAAACAAGCCTCTCCCACTGAGCTCAGATCTTTTGATCTGAACGGGGCCAATAAATTCAGCGAGCTCTGGCGACTTGCCGAGAAACCCATTTAGCACCCAATCGGAGAGATCGAAAGCTCCAGTCTTTGATTGAAACTCAAGTTTCTTGCATTTTTCCGCATAACCATTCAGATTTTCAATATTCCCAATAGCCTGTGGATCAAGAAGAGCTATTTTGCAGCAATTCAAAGCCAGAGAGTACCTGTTCAAAGAAAGCAAGATTTTGCCTTTACAGAGAAGAGATTTGAAATGGGTATTCTCAATTTTCAATGCTTGATCACAATCTTTGAGTGCTTCAGTAAAAACTCTAAGCCTGGACCGTGCTTCGGCTCTGTTGGAGAAGGCTAAGATGAGGGATTTCTGAAGCTTGAAGAGTTGATCTGGGTTTGAATGCCTTCGAACTCTGTTTTTGGCAGAGATTGATGAACTGAGTATAGATTTGTACAGATTCTTGCCATTCTTCTCGGAGGAGAAGCTCATTGGCCTTTAATCTGAGCTCTTGCAATAGTTCTTCTGGTGGTGTTGGTGACTGTTGTTGGTCTTCTTCTGCTCTCATTTTCTTTTACAGTGGGCAGTGGGGTATGAGCTCTGCTTTCGCGTGGTTTTGTTCTTTCTTGATTTAAATTTGAGAGCATGTAACAGTCACATTTTCTAACGGCAACGGCTATATCCAGGATTGCTTATTTACAATTCCTTTTTTATTATGAATATTAATTATGATTAAAAGAAGTTAATGAGATGGCTTGGTATTATCTTAGGTAATTAAGACTTTGTTTGGTCCATTACTTGTACGAAGGAAATGAAGAAAAATTAAATAAAGAAAATGAAAAAAGAAAAAAATTTTAATTTTTTTTTATATTATTTAAATTTTTTATTTGTATAAGAAGAAAATATAAATTCATTTGTAAAACATTTAACTTTTCAATCTCATTAAAAGAGAAGTACTGATAATTTTTATAATTTATGTTTAAAATATTTTAAAATTTATGATTTCTTTAAAACCTATGTTTTTTCTTTGAAATGAAGAGAAATATTTACTTCGAAAATCTTAATGAGAAAATTATATTCCCTCTAATTTCTTTTCTTTTCTTTTCTTTTTTTATTAAGTAACCAAACAAATGAAATTTTTTTAGGTTGTATTTGTATACATGGATTTGAATTTAAAATTTTAATTTTAAATCTTATATTTTAAATTTGAATTTATAAATCTCTTATTTGAATAGTATAAAAAATTTTATATTCTATATTTTAAATTTAAAAAAAATAAAAATTTTAAGTTAAAAGTGAATATAGCAGATTTAAAATAATTAGATAAAAAATAATATTTGAAATATTTAATTTTTAAGATACTAAATTTTACTGAATCATATCTAAATTTACTTAATTTTAATTATTCAAATAAAAAATTTAGCTCAAATTCAAAGGTTAAAATTTTTATTATTCAAACTGTTCATTATTTTTTTTTTTCCTTCATTTCTCTCAAAACAAGTATAATCTAAGATTGCAATTTTTTTAAGTAAAAAGGAATCAAATACGAGTCTATTAAAATTAAAGAATAAGTCATAATATTTTTTAAAATTATAATCTTAAGAATTAGGAGGTAATTTGTGTTATTATGTAGATATAATGTTAGACTTTACAACTTATAAATATTATTTTTATCAATTCAACTTAGTAAATTAGTATTCTTTTTCCAAAGAAAAGTTCATAATGATCTGATTTGAAATTTTTATATTATGAGTAAAAAAAAAGTGATTTTGAGACAATAAAAACCACATACAATTATTGGATGATTAAAAGAGGGAAAACTATAATGAATTTAAACTAAATTCCTATATTATTAGATAAAAATATAAATTTAACACACAAAAATAATAAAAGTTGTTCTATTAATTATTATATACTCTCAAATGGATAGAATTCATATATTGTTACTTGTGATTTCTGTTATAATATATATTTTTATAATAAAAAAAACTCAATTATCATCTATTAATGCACAATAATTCATACATTGTTGCGGGTAATTTCTGTTGTGATATATACTTTCATGAAGTAAATATTCAATCATTATATTGTTAAAAGAAGAACTATAATGATTTAAACATTCCTATATCATTATATAATAACAATATGAGTTTGGTACGATAAAAAAAAAACAGAGTTGACCATTTCAAGTAAATATATAGAGAGAGAGAGTTGACATATGAATTATTAATAATTCATGCATTATGATGTGCGATTTCCATGAAGATATATAATTTTGTGAATCATAAAACTGTTAGTAATAGAATTATAATGATTTAAATTCAAATTCTTGAATTATTAGATAGAAATATGAAATTGACATCATAAAATCGTACTATATTTCTTTTTCTTCAAAATTCCTTGCTTATTACTAAAATTAACTTTAAAGTAACACTGTTTTATCCTTAATAATTAATATCCTTTCTTATTCCTTAAATTTCCAAACAAAAGTATTTATTAATCATTTCTTTTATTTATTTATTTTACTATCCAATGAATTAAATATTATCTTTTCCTTTCTCACCCAAAAAAACTGTAGAGTTAAGAAAGAATACACAAATCAAAGTGGTTGTAATGGTTTCCACATATAAATTACATTGGAGAGATTTAACAGTTGCACAAAATTATAACTACTGGGCAATCTATCATAATCTAATGTGATTTCTCTGGAAATATACAGATACGTGAATAATGTAAAGGGAGATTAAATGAAATCTCTTTTTTTAACTCCAAAATGTGACATCGGACATTTACATTTGATTATAGGATCCATATCAGCGTGATATGCAAAGAAGTATCATCTTGTATAGAGATAAAGCAATCTTCTTAGGATGGCCGCTCTCCAGCTGCAATACATGAAAAGTTCCCAAAAAATTGCTCTACCTTGCACAAAAGTAGCACTTAGCGCAACAGGAAGATAATATTAATCAGAAGACCAGTTAGGATTGCCGATGATTAGAAGAACACCCTCCTACAGAAACTCCATCGCCACAAAGCTAAATTTACCAGGCCAAGACCTAGGATTGTGGATTGCAGAAAACTCCCACAAGAAAGTGACATCTTCTTGTAATTAATATCCACAAACAAATCTAGTGGCCATCATTGTCAATTATTCTTTTCAATTAAGAACCAATAACAAGACAGTGATGCAAAAGATCAATCGAACTAGATAATGATGCTAACAGAAAATTATAGCACATGAACTACTTTGAAAACTCACTTGTTCTGCAGTAGAAGGATAGTTTATCATCGTAATGATTCTTTACTTTTTCAAGACATACATTCCATCTCTTAGTTCTAACTTCTCTTCGGAAACTAAACCTGATAAAAAGCTTTGCAGCTGCTGCAGTGACTTGTCATAAGGAGGATCAGCTACACAAAACATCTGGAGCAGTGTTTTTGTTGTGTATATTAGTAGGATAGAGATAAATAAGTACGCAAAAACAAAAATCGTGGGACTTGTTTTTTAAAACTAGTCTCACCTTGAGAGTGTTATGAATGCGATCCAATGCCATGCTGCCAAAATTTGTGAGCATCCCCATCATAAATTTCTGCAAGAAGCCAAATGTCCTTTAGAAAGATAAACAGAGAACATGAGACTTCAAAAATCTTGCCACAACTCCACATGTACTAGAGTGTCCATGCGTTTGTTTATGTTCTAATATTTCTTGCTTGACCAATGTGTTATCAGGTAGTTGCCCCATAGCTACCCCAACCCACTTTGCCCCTCAACAGGGAAAATAATGACAAACCTAATACAGTTCTTTAAATTGTCAACATTTACTTTAGCATTTATCTTTAAGGCAACAGATAGCCTGGAAGGAGAGCAACTAAATCAAATTCAAGTCTCTCTTAAAACACAAGTATCAAGGAGGCCAGTTGAAGAAATTCTAATTCTAAGACAAGACAAGAAATCAGAGATTATATGACAGTGGCTTTTGGTGAGAGGGAAAGTAGCTGTTTGCCCAATCATAAGCAGATGAAGAGTTTATTCTCGACGGCAACAAACTTTTCTTTTTCTTTTCTTTTCTTTTCTTTTTTTTTTGAAATATGACAGCAACCAATTTGAAGGCTGAGTCTACCAAAAAAAAAAACATCTTACCATAAACAAAATGGACTAGTTTCAAACAATACTCCAACTATCGATTAATAAATAACAACAATTATCTAAAAAATTTCACATTGTGTCACGTACCTCATAAACAGTCATTTCCTTGCGTATTTGGTCCTCAACAGAGTTTACAGATCTCTCTCCCTCCTCATCACCGACTAGCAGTTCCTCACAACTCCCACTGTTACCACCATTCTTACTGCCATCAACCATGCCTTCCACTAGGGTAAATACATGATCATTAGCATCTGTGCCAGGTGATTCTGCAAGAATTCCCTGGATACAGAAAGAGAGGTGAAAACAATCATTTACCTCCTAAATTTAGTCCTTGTAATTTTGACATCCACCAATGTACACATTTAAATAAAAAAGAACACTTTTAATCAAAAGTTACCAAGGAAAAAAGAAGAAGTTAATTTCACAATAAAATAGCAACTCATATGATTCAAATCTCAAAATGATCATAACACAATAAAAGCAGAATACTACAAATTGACTCTTCAATGATACTCGAGTTAAATAACTACAGAAAGAAAAAAACTTGCCAAACGGTAAAACCAACAATATCTTGCAATGCCTATAATGAAGGCTTTTTACTTTGTGCAGTTATTAATGCATTTTGTGTTTGTTAAACTAAACGCCAGGTGTTTCTATCAATCTTAAAAAGTGAAGGTAAGAAAGATACAGAGTAATCAAAAATCAAAATAAAGGAGATGTTCTAGGATACCTTGCTTATCCAAAAATTTATCCTCCGATTAAGTACATCCACCGGTACCCCAATGGCAGCTGCAAGCTTACTAGACGTCCAACTAAAGTCAAAAATAAAACACTGTTAAACAATGAATGCATAACATGTGAAATAATTCTTAAGGCTACCTTGTTTCATCTTGAAATTGCATGATAATTGCGGCATGTATAGGGGCCACAGTTAACTGCATTGCTCTATCTTCAAATTGCAACTCCAACTAAAACAGAGCAACCATGATAACTGTAAATATATTTAGAGCAATGCAAAATAGAACTAGAAAACTGGATGTAAGATTTTGAAGTATCTAACCTTGACTGTGCCAAGATTTTTCTTCCAAAGTAATTTACGAGGAGTCTTGATTTCATGAAACCTATTGGCATAATCAGTGAGCAGCTTTTCAACAGGCTCAGGTACATTAATTTCCTCTTCCTGAGATTAAGTATAACAAGATTTAAGCCTTTGTAAATTGAAATAAACAAGATTTAAGCCTTTGCAAGTTGAAGCTTCCATGAAAGAATGGTCTTGACAGAGGCATATACAGTATAAAAACAAAAAATATGGTATGTGGCCCATGTTCATCTTACCATTTCTACGCTTGTTACTTTATATGCACACTGAAAGTAGTTTTTGATACATCGTCATAAGGGAACATGGGACTAAAAAGGCAAGAGCAAATTATGTAAATTGACTGAAGCTAAAAGCAAGAAGAGTTCAACCTGTTGTTAATGCAATTGAAACAACGAAAAAAGTTCAACATGTTTGCACGAAATAATGCAGTACAGATTACAGAGAAGTATTTTGTTACTTGAAGCTGCTGCTGAAATCTAAAAGCAAACAGATCATTGTTATACACTTCTTCCTGACACCTATAATTAAATTTAACCTGGAAACCACAACATACAACCTTACTTATAAAAATGCCTTTGCACCAATAATGGATGATGTACAAATAAGCCCATCAGTATTAATTTCCAATATCCGATACCCCTTCTATAGTTCTCAAAATTTTGAAAATGGTTATCAATAATACAGTAACAACAAAAAAAAAAAATAACTCATAGCATTAAGAGCAAAGTTGTGCATATACCTGGATTGGAGGCCAAAAATTTGAAGATATAATTGTGGCATCAAGAATATCCAGAGACATTCCCATTTCCTGCAGCTTTGGACCTAAGATCCATTCAACAAAGGGAAGATTGTGAACACAAATAAAATGGTGATGAACCATGTGCAAGCAATCAAAGAGCTGTAATGGGCTAAAATTTTGAAAATGTCAGGATTACCGGTTTGCGATGGCTGTATTGTTGCTTTGATATTGTGATTTGTTCTCTTGGAATCAATCAGATCATTAAGCATAATTTCACACCTCTGCATGCTGCTCTCTCCAAAATGTATCTGGAAAATGAAGGGCCAAAAGAATGAATGTTAAAGGTGGAATAAGGAACATGATGAAACATGAAATGAAGACTTCATCACAGAACAAACCCAATCAAAGGAACAAAGACCAAATAACCACCTACCTTAAGAAGTTCTAGGGTACGTATCTCTGAATCAATGTCATAATCAGATTTGTTGAGAAGTTTTTCAGCGAGCATCACACGATATTCATTAACAAGTTGGTCTTTTGAACCAATTATGCCAACAATCATCCCGAGTATGTCAACCTTCCTTTGATTTCTGCTGCCCTTTGATGGATCAGCCTCTACAGGATCAGGTTCCCACCTAAAAAGGAAAAAGTCCAGCAAAGCAACATGTGAACTCTTGTAATACAGTAAGGTGGAGGAAGCACTATGTATCAGCAAACTTCACCCACGAATTACAATTTACACATACCGTACAGCATTGGTCCATGCTTGCTTGTCATCAGTGTGGAAATCATCATCAGCACCAGCATTTTCTTGACTTTCCTCGTCCCTATTTAATTCTTCAAGAAGGCTATCCCCAGTAATTCCAGATCCATTTGGGTTCCCCCCAGTCCCATCTGTAAGCATGGTTACAATGCATTTTATGGTGTCTTTCCTACCCCTTAAATAGTCTCTTATTGGTTCACCAACTGCTTCAAGAAATACACCAGCTGGATCAATTGTACGCAAAGCTTTAATAGTCGAAACATATTGATGCAGTATGTCATTAGTTGAGGCGCCCGCAGTGAGCAAGCGATATCTCAGTGCAGAAATGAAAGACTCAACCAGCTTAGAATGTTGTCCAGTATATTCAAGGCACTGTTTCAAGTCCTCAATTGCAGGGGAGCTGCAGTGTTTATAAAATAATTAGGGAGCAACAAGGAAGTTCACTATAATTACAGTTATCCAAAGAACTCATTGTGCTGCATACAAAGAGGATGAATGATTTGTTTCCATATAATCAAAACTACATCCAGGTTTCAGAAGAAAAATCCATACAATATATACAGAAAATGTATTGATATGGTATTCATTATCCATTTTCTAAATTACAGTACATAAAATCATTCCACAAATTTAAAATCACCATTTTCCAATAAATGCTCCCAGTTCAATAAGTGGCAAAGAACCGGTGACATTAATATTCACCCTTTTACCAATAGAGAAGAGGAGAAGTAGGGGATGAATCTAAAACAAACATACTTCACTTAATCTCTCTGGTTCTAAATATAAGTCACATGCAACTTGGTGAAAAGTTAAAAAAGAAAACTCTCTTGCATAAGCCACATGACAAGTATTAGTCCATAATGTAAAATAATTTTACACCTGTCAAATATGCTACTTTTATTTCACAACTGAAATCTGAAGGTAAGGAAAAAGTGAAGATGCTATTATGCAAAAACATTTACCTGTCAGGGTAATCCACAATAATCTCAAATAGTTTGGCAATTCTCAAATCTTGCAATGTTTCATATGCAAAATACTCTAGCCGCAACTTCCATCTAATAAGTCCTTCAGAAGGAGTGTTAATTCCAGGATGGCTTGATGATGGATGAGAAGCCAAAGGTGATTTGAGACCAGGTGAAGGGCTATCACAGCCAACAAAATCACCAAGATAAGCAAGAAGTGCATCCAAGAATTGGAGAGGCACGGCCTGTAGAATTTATCTCTAATGAATCATCCACGAATAACACAAAAAGATAGACCCAACTTTAGACATAGAAGGTAGCATGAAGAGAACTAAACAGCTTGAACCAATGCCAGCATTGAAATGAAGGCACTTGGTAAGTTTGCAGGATACAAATGCTCTCAGAGAGAACATCCAATTTTGCACATAAATTCAAAGACTATTAGAATTTACAATTGGTCCTCTATGTTAATAATACCCACTCAAGAACAATTATTATAACATAATAATACAGTTAGAACTTGATTGATAGTACAAAACTACAAATATTCAATCAATAAAATCATATTTGTAATGGCACCATAACAAAAGATTAAGCATCTTGTCTATGATATCCTCTAGGAACAATGCTAGGCAATCATGCATTAAATAGTAAACGAGACCAATTACATTAAAGCCATGTTTGTAAAGGGCCAACAATAGTTTGCCATTTTAATGCACTATGTGGATGAAATCAGTAAAAGATAAACCATGATTGTATAGGCTGAAAGGAATATAAATAAAAATAAGCACAGAAAGGAACCTGTATCCACTCTTTAATGGATTCCAAAACAGAAGCCCTGTAATCATCACCAGCCAGATCATGCACTTTAGCCTGCCACCAAAAAAGGAAATTTACTGTGTTGCGGGGTAAAGGTGAAATACAGTGTGTATTCAAGAAAAATGATATGTAACAGCCTGAAATAAATTACATCCATGTGTGCATATATACAAGTTCAGCGTGTGAGTTTCTGATATATAAAATAGTAAATAATTGTATTCATGTATGTATTTCATATCTAAAGAAGTCCTTATAAGTTGCTAACACAACAGAGGTAATGAAACAAAGAACCAAAGAACCCAAGTACCATAAAACATAAACAACCTATGCAAAAGTGGGAAACAAAAAAGCTGAGAAAATGTTAAAAAATTTAATATTTGTAATGGCATAAATATTTCAGTATAAGAATTTTTTTTTTTTTTTTTGCCGAAAAAAAGGTAATCTAAATAGCTATATGGTCAATCAACTATAAGAATAATAAATAAAAAAATTTGAACATAATTTTTATAAATCATGATAATACCTCCACATAAAAATGAAGTTAGACATCCAACAAATAATATGTTTCAATTTCTGCTGTCCCTTTTTTTTAGGGGCAATAATCTTTGAACCCTTTATCCTTTCCAAAATATAATCTAATCGCCACATGAAAATTCTAAAATTTTTCAAAAGAGTCCTCATATTGGAAAATTCTTTTAACATTTCCAAGATATTTTTGTGTCTGAAACATGTCCAATGTCAAAATACAAACCCTGCAGAGGTCTGTGCTTCATAGCAGCCAAGAACCATGCATAATATAATTAATTACACAATCACCTTCAGAAGCAAAAAGATGGCAGAAGCATATGCATCTTCTGTCATAGACTTAAATCCAAGGCTTCTGAGATCTCGAACAACCTTCCCGATGTTCTTCACCAACTTGTTGTTCTCTGTGAATTTACCTTGGAGATAGCATTCATCAATATCCATTTCACCATTTCGACAAGATAGTTTGCTTTTTTCATCTAAATCCATGTCATCTTTATCTTGAGAATCAACATCATCATTAACCTCTCCATCCATAATTGTACTCAGCTCCTCCAGCCTTCCCTTAAAATACCAGTGTAGTATTTCTAAGCACATCGTAAGGCAGGGGAAAAAAAAAGGTAGCTATTAAACTTACTATCAAGATATGCTTAGGCAAGAAATGCTAATAATAACAGAAAACAACTAGCTCCAGTATCCATTTTTAAAACTGAGCCAAAACAAAAACAGAAAACATATTTAACATGACCATCAATTGAAATGGACAAGCATACCAGGAAAATGTCGAGGAAGGCTGGCCATAATAACTGAAGATACCATTAACTGATACCTCGAAAAGAGGTATGATCTTTCAGCATCTGAATTATGTTTGCCCTCACACAAGGCATGAACTAAAACTGACAAGCATTTCTCCTGATACTGTTTTGCCAAGGATATCTCCTCAAGAGCTCTACACAATAGTTGTTGCAACTCATAGTCAAAAGCCTGCAGTTTTTTTTTTTTTTTAATTACCATTTCAAAACATTAATATACTATCAAAACAAACCACAACCTGGAGAATTTGACATGCTTACATACAGGAGTTTTATTCTTCTCCAAAGCTGCTACATTGCTATAAGCATCAAAATGCTGCCAAAATTTTGAAGTGCCACTTTTCTCAAACGTTTCCTGTTACAAGAATTAATGAACAAAATTATGTGAAGTTCTGAGATTACGAATTGATCGATGAAATTAAAATTTGAATACTTCACTAAACTCAAGAGCTACACAAACCCATTTTTTGAAATCACTTGCCAGAGTCATAAATACTCAAACCAACATTTCAAAGTTTAAAAAGAAAAATTGACTAATACCTCTAATGACTTAAGGAAGTGATCGCGAACTAGAGAATCAAGGCCGTGCTTGCAGAGTAAGTGCACATGAGACACGAACTCCGGTGCCATAGAGAGATCGCCAGCGCCATTGAAAAGAGCTGCAGCGGCGGTACAGAATCCATTATAGCCCTCTAGAATTTCATGGATCGAGTCGTTGCTTAGTGTATCCAAAATCCCTAAATTACTTACTGAAGGAATTGATTCTTCCATTTCCTGAAGGGGCATGCCCTCACAAAACCCTAGAGAGAGAGAGAGAGCTTAGCAGCAGTGAAGGCGTCAAAGGGAGGGAAAACAAAATCAAGGCTTTTCAATTTTTTTTTTCTTTTTTTTCTTTTTTTTCTTTTGCGCCACTAAAGACAAGAGGCGTCTTCAAATAAAAATCATTACTCCACTCGTCAATCGTCGTATACTAAACCGAGCCAACGTTCAATGAGACCTAGCCAAAGCCATGGGCTCGACCAGACCCAGACTCAGACTCAGACTCAGACTCGCACAAAGATCCTATTGACCTCACTCTCGGCCATGGTGGCGGAGACTGTGACTTTCCCAATAGACCTTGCAAAGACTCGAGTTCAGCTCCACGACGAGTCTTTCTCCTCCACTCGACCCACCAACGCTTTTCGAGTTGCCGCGGAGATCATTAGCCTACGAGGCCCTCTCGGACTCTACCAAGGCCTTTCGCCGGCTATCCTCAGACACCTCTTCTACACCCCTATTCGAATTGTGGGTTATGAAAATTTGAGAAATTTTGTTGTCAATGATGATAATAGTGGTTCCATATCTCTCTCTAGTAAAGCTTTCCTTGGTGGAATCTCTGGTGTTATTGCCCAGGTAAGAGATTTATCTGTTCTGCAAGATAATGCTACCATTTGGAAAAAGTTTACACATGAATTCAATTCAATTCTATTAATAGAATTCAAACATTATTGTAGAATTTGGGGATCCAAATTCACCCAATATTCTGAGGAAAAAAAACTCTTTGAAATTTCAGTATAAAATATTGGATCTTTTATTTAGAACGCTCAGCATGCATAGAGATGCTTTATGGTTCTGGATGGAGAAAATGGCCTTAGGAGTTATGGTACAGTGATATGTTTGTAATGATTTGGTATATTTGGTAGTGAGAAATGCTTGAAATTTTAACTAAATTTTTGCCTTGTCAGTTATTTTAGGACAATATTATTTTCTTGGCCTCACAGGTTCCTATGCAGGAGTGTCCCTAGCTAATGCTTTGACATTTGTTTGTTGTTTCAGCAAAGATGTCTTGTCTTCTACATTGTAATTCCCTTATTCTTCTCTCATGTTAAAAAAAAAAAATCTAATTACTGTATTAGCGCCAGTGATTTTTTGTAAAAGCACAAATGAATTTCGGTGCACACTTTACAACATATGGTTAGAACATGAAAGACTTGTTCTTCATGTCCCAGGGAGCATGTTCTTTAGGTTCAGAGGGATGTGTAAAACAACATAATGCTCATGCTTTAGCGGCTGCAAAAAATGAAATCGTACATTCTTTAGGCCATATGAAGAACGATTGTTTCTTAAGTAACTATATTACTTATTATGTGTTTTATCTTTGATCTGTATATATAGAGTTGGCATGTTGTTTCATTGGTTAGAGGATGTCATTTTGTGGTTGAAGTTGTACCTGTAGTCAATGTTTGCTTTATCAGATTCAAAATCATTATGTTGCTTGATGGTAATTCTAGTCTCTTTGATGATTGCCATTTTTTTTTTAAACCATAAATTACACAAATGCAAGTGTTTTTCTTATTTTTGGTCATAATACTACTGAAAACATCTTCATATCTTTGAAAACATGAGAAAGAGAGAGACAGAGACAGAGAAAGATGAGTTGATTCTGGGTTCTATATTTGCTGCCACAGTGCCATTCTATTTTTTTAAGCCTAAATTACATAATATGAACTTTTTTGTTTTTTAAGGTATGAGCACTGCTTATATCTTAGAGTGCACAATATGTTCAGTGGCATAGATTGGATTGTACAATTAATAAATTTGTCATGGTTCAGTGGAAATGTATGACTTGCCGTTTATGCTTTAGATTTAGTGCATATGAAAAACATGCAACTCATTTCCTAAAAGGATAAATGACATAACTTGCATGGATGTTGAGATGTTGTGTTTCAACATGGCACCATTTGTCTTTCATGTGGACAAATGACATATCATCTTGTTCTTAGAAGAGAAATGATTAGTGTTTGAGGCCAAAACTTTAGCTCAATGCACATCCAAATTGTCTGATAAAGAGCTTTGTGAATTTCAATGATGGCAACAGCCCTATTTCTCTCTCTAACCCCTCCTTGGTGAACTCTGTCTACTTGCTGAGGTAAGTATTTTCCTCCTGCTGGGAGCGATGGAAATTCTTGTTGAAGGAGCTAAGTTTAAGTCAATGATTATGAATAATTCAGGGCAAAAGAATTTAACAAAGAGTTGCATTTGAATTGGTAGTGGTTTTTTAATCTATTGATTACATGGTGTACAGTGTACACTGTAGTTGTGAATTATTTTTCATTTGTTTAGTGATTCTCATGATATATCAATTATTCCTAGAATTGTAAATTAGTAATTCAAACACAGATGAAATCCCAACCCTTGCTGTTGATATAGAAGTTCTCTCCTTAGGTTTGAGCAATGTGTGAGGGGAAAGCAAGTTTCACTGTTTCATGGTCTCTTGGATGGCTATAATTAATCTGATCGAGTGGAGGCAATCTTGCTTTTCATTTAAGACTTTGAGGACTATGTTGTTGCTTTAGCTCTCCAATAAGATAAGATGTTTGTGAAACATTGGCTAAAATCTTGCAAGTATTTGACACTATTAATTTGATTTGATGCTTCTAGGCTGGAACCTTCATGATTAATCTGCTTGCCAATTATTTAAATTCCTTTAACAATGATAGCAATTTCAGCCTATTGGTTTTTGTCTTCCAACTGCCTTTTTCTTTGCCTTGAGTAAATGCCAGAAAATAACTAAAGTTTTTGTTTCCATTAGTAGTGCAGGTGGTGGCTAGCCCTGCTGATCTTGTTAAGGTACGGATGCAAGCAGATAGTTGTATGGTGAGCCAAGGTCACCAACCTAGGTATTTGGGGCCACTCGATGCGTTCAGCAAGATTGTGCAAGCAGAAGGCTTTGGTGGACTTTGGAAAGGAGTCTTTCCAAACATCCAGAGGGCTTTTTTAGTGAACATGGGAGAACTAGCCTGTTATGATCATGCAAAACGATTTGTTATCCAGAACCAAATAGCTGCTGATAATATATATGCTCACACCTTAGCTTCCATTATGTCAGGGCTTGCTGCAACTGCTTTGAGCTGTCCGGCTGATGTGATTAAGACAAGAATGATGAATCGAGTAGCTAACAAGGAAGGCAAGATTTCATACAAGAACTCTTATGATTGTCTGGTGAAGACGATTAGAATCGAGAGATTAAGTGCATTATGGAAGGGCTTTTTTCCTACATGGGCAAGACTTGGTCCTTGGCAATTTGTGTTCTGGGTTTCTTATGAGAAGTTCAGACAAGCAGCAGGACTTTCTTCCTTCTGATAATTGATCAATGAAATCAGTGTGCCAGTTCCCTTTAGCCAATTATACTCTTTTCAGTTCTGAAGATTGATGAATCACTTCCTCATGGAAGCAGTTAGTATCTCAGCGATGTTGATTATTGTTCAATGCTCTACCTTGTGGCACCCAGTTTCACAGATTAGCTTTCTTTTTGGCTGATAATGTCAGGAGGAGATTCGAACTTAAATCTATTACCAAGTTTATATGCACTTATCATTAGGTTACCAAGTTTATATGCACTTATATGTTGGGTGTGCAGGGTCAATTGTTTTTCATAGTGATGAATTAACCTGAAATTGAAAATGTTTTGAACTGAAAACAACAATCAAAATAGATTTCAGATTTTTAAGTTGTGATGATTTATGAAAAATTTAAGACCTAGAATGTTATTTACTTTCGGGTACTCTTTAAGTTGCAGTTGTGAAAAAGCTAATAACTGGCATCCTTCAGCCTTGTGATTTTTGTATGATGTTTGTATCATACCAAGGTTACTCTTAAAACCTAATTTTGCTGGAGTCTAGTGTTTGTGTTCAATCAAGAACTTTGAAATCTATGTTTTTTGTTTTTGGTGTTCAGGGGTATTTAGGATTAGAATGGCAACCAGTCAGGTTTAGAGTAAGTTTCGCAATATTTAAATTCGATTTGTTTAATAATAAAAATATACATTTTATCATTCGTTTAGCTTCAAGTCGGGACAGGACGGGTCAGATCAAATATAGCTATTTATATTTTTTTTTTATTTTTTTATTTTATATATATATATATATATTCGGAACGAATATTATCATTACTCAAATTCGTCACGGGTATAAAATAAAAAATATATCCCGCTTTATTTACTAAACGAATTGGATATTATTCATAACATTCAAATTGGGTCGATATTTACGGGTCTTATCAAAATTGTCATCCCTATTTAAAATAATTAATCAATAATTATAAAGAAATGATTTAAGTATGTACACATTATTAAATATTGTTAGTTATTTCATCTATTACATCTTAACACTAATACCTTATTATTTTTGTATAATTTTTTATATTTTATAGTATATATAGAGAAAAATATATAAAAAAAAAAAAAAGTTAAATGTATTTATAATTGGGTTAATTATAAAATATATATATATATATATATCAACTATTTGCGAAATTATAATTTTATCACGAACTAAAATCTTGGTAATTTTATACATATATTTTCAATTTTTAATAAATTTAACACGATCAGAGTTCTGATACTGAAATTAATATGACATGCTGACGTGATATTTTTATTATTATTTTTGTCACGTAAATATATGAGTAGAAAATTAAATCAAACTAATTGAATCAATCGAAACCGAATCAAACTAATTTGAATTGATTGGTTTGATTTTATTTTTAAAATTTTAGTTTAATTCAATTAATTTTTTTAAATTTCAGTTTTTTTTTTTAAAGAAACTAAATATACAAAACCAACCAATATATATTGGTTCAGTATGAATAATTTGTTTTTTATTTGGTTTGATTTTTAGGAATAGAATAAATTGTATTTTTAATTAATAATTTTGTAGTTATTTTATTTCAGTTTGATTTTTGAAAGTTTCATTTTGGTTCAGTTGAACTGAACTGACGATTGCTCACGTTTTTTTCTTTTTATTATTTTTTTTAATTTCCTAATCATTCAATATCAATAATATTGACATGATAAAATTGGTTAGGATCATTTTGGAAATTTTGATTTTCTTTTGAAAATCGAAATAATTAAACTAAATTGAACTGAAATTGAAAGCAAACTATTCAGGTTGAACTGATATATTTTTGTTCAGTTATTTAGGTTATTTAAATAATATATATTTGATTAGTTTGATTTATTCGATTTCTTTTTGAAGAAAACCGGACCAAATAAAAAACTAAAATTTCAAAAAAATTAATCGAACCTAATTGAAGTTTGAAAATCGAATCGATCTAACTCATTTAAGTTAGTTTGATTCGATTTAATTTTCTAGTCAGATATTGATATATCAAAAATAATAATAAAAAATATCACGTCGGTTTCGACACCAGAGCTCTTATCGAATTCCAATTTTATACTAAAGTTATCAAAAATTGAAAAAATATATATAAAATTACTAAAAATTTTAATATGTGATAAAATTACAATTTAACGAATAGTTGGTGATTTTTTTCTATAATTAACCCTTTATAATTTTATACCTTTAAAAAATATTTTACAAAGTAATGCAAATGTCAAAAAATAATTTTTAATATTATTGTTAAAGAAATAAATTAATTTTTTTTTAATCAAATACAAGTGTGGAATGGGAAAATAATATCAAGGCCCTATTTTCAGTATTTTGATATTAAATTAATAACATTTTAATAATTATGTCCGATCCGCTATATCTATTGAAGCTAAAATAGAGAGAAATTTATTGCATTTCCAAACTTAATACATCATAGAAAATTTAATTATATATATCCCATCTTTTTAAGAATTTTTTATGTAGAAAATAATTTTTAAAAAAAACTACAGTAGAAATTAAATTGTTGAATAGCGAAATTATTTAATTTTTCGGGTTACAAAATGACCGACACAAAATCAAAATAATTTTAAAAATTAATTATTAACATAGTTCTTAAAATCAGACCGGTCGGTCGAATTAAAAAAATTAAAAATCAAATTAATGATGATTTGGTTAGTCTTTATTTACTCAATTCTCAAAAATCAGTTAAAATTAACCGGTAAATTGATCGAATATGATCGATTTTTCAATTCGAGCAGGTCAATTTTTTTTTTTTTTATCAAAACGACATTATTTTTATAAAAAAAAAAAAAGGTCATTTTAAGTTAAAAAAAATTAAGAGAATTTCAGTATTGCATGTTATCCTATTGAGTGAATAAATGTTTGAGCAAGCGAATGTCCATAACTTACTATACCATAACTTACTATATATAACTTTTGACTTAATGTAACTGAATTAACATCATAAAAAATATAGTATTATATAAAATTTTAATTTAATAATAATTACATTATATTTATTTTTTTCGTATATATAATAAATTTCAAATTATATATATATATATTATTTTTTTTTATTTAATCAATTTGACTCCGGTTAAATCTCTAACTCTTTGACCCTTTGTATTTATCGATTTTTTAACAGATCCAATTTTAAAAATATTAGTTATTAAAATTGAAAAGTGTATTATAAATTAATCATTTAATATGTTTATATCAATATAGGACTATTTTCGTAACAATACCTCAATTTAATTTTGCTAAGATAATATTTTTATTAGACTCAATATAATTTTTTATTAAATTGGTAAAATTTATGATATGAAATAGATTAAGAGAGAATTTAAAATCAAATAAAAATTTATACCAGACAGAAATAATTTTTTATTGAGCCTAAGACAATTTTTTATTAAGTCCAACAAATTTATAAAAAGAAAATTTAAAATTTAAAAAAAATGCATAAAAATATAATTCATAACAGATAAATTAAGAAATAAATTTAAACTTCAAAAATAAATCCGTATCTAATTAAAAAAGATAATTAAATACAGTTTAAATTATAATACTATAAGATGATATTAATATCAATTAAACTCTAATATTATATTAAGTTTTAATATAAATTTAAATAATAAATCTTAAAAATTAATTATTAAAATTAAAAATTTTATTTTTATATTATTCACTTGCAATCAATTTAAGATTTTTTTTCATATTATATTCTTAACTGACAGTAAGTTTATATGGAACCTGTAATCACATTTCAACCCCAGTCAACAAACGCTACGATCTATTTTATTTTAAATTTCTTCTGGACATGGCTTTATTAATGCAAGATCCTTTCTGTTAAAAAAAAAATCTTCAGGACAATTCCATAGTAAAATTTTACTACAAGTTGTGTACGTTAGATAATGACATTTATCTAATTGATTTTCCTATTGAATAAGAATTAAAAATTTAAATAATATTAAAAAAATAAATTTAATTAATAATTATATTTTATTTAAAATAAATACTTTTAATAAGTATAATTCGATAATCAGGTAGCTTATCAATAACTTTATTCGCTCTTGAATGTATAATAAAGTGATTATATTAAAGAAAATGTTATATAAAAAATTTACAGTAGATAAATTTTATAAGCTCCATAAAAATTAATATATGATATCATTTTATTATTAATTAAAAAATAAAATAAAAAATAATTATAAATGATAGAAATCATTTATTATTTTAATAAATGATGATAAATTGTTTGTAATATAATGCCCAACTCTGTTATACAGATAGTTGAAATGTATAAATGCCTAAAAAACTAAAACTTGTTATAATAATCAATGAAACATATTTAATTATATGTTGATATTTAAGGAAAGCCTGCAAAGTTGAGTACCTGACATTTTGATTAAATGTATTTAATTTGAGTTAAAGCCATGGGTCCTATTAAGCACATTAATTTTGACTAGTATGTGACTGAATATTGTTACTGTTTATATTTAATTTTTACAACTGACACAACCCCAGAAAATTAATTTACAATCAAAAAGAGTTTTCACATTTTTTTATATTGTTATTAAATTAACTTAACTTGTATAATAAATATGTATAATTATGTGCATCCTTTTTAAATATATATATATAAATACAAACATATTATATTAAGTGTTTAATGTATAAATTAACTCTTTAATTTTATCAGACTAATTTTTAAAATTAATTATTCCAAATCTATATTAAAAACTTAATATATAATATATCACTGATGATTAATTTAAATATAAATTTAATGAGTATTTGAATATCAAATTATAAAATTTAATTATTATTTAAAAACATACATGTCGATCATTGATAAATTATTGAGTGTTTAGATAAAAATTAATTATCGATTTATTATTTTTAAATCAATAAAATTTAATAATAGATAAAAATTATAATTATTGATTATAATTTTAAATAATTAAAAAAATATTTTTATTTTAAATTGATAAACGCAATAATTTCTCCTTGCCTGAGGCACACAGTGGCAGAGAAATGGAGATCGAAAATGCTTCTGCCAGTGTATGTCCATTTTATAATCATTGAGCCCAAGATTTTAGGTCCGAATGGATGAACCGATGATCCAATTTTTAACCGGGTGGGAACTAGTCTTTCTTGATCGAGTCAAAACACAATTTGAATTTGTTATGAATTTTACCTTTTTGTGTTTAATTTGATAAAATATTCAAAATATTTGAATTAAATTTCATTTAATTTAATCAATGTTAAAAGTTTAGATAAATTTATTTATTAAATTTAAATTAATATTTATACAAACTCGAATAAATTTAAATTTAAATTTTAAAATTATTATTTAAATATTGTATGTAATAAAAAATACATCTAAATTATATTAAATATAAATACTCAATTACGTGTAAAAAAAAATACTCAAATTAAATATAAAGTTTATGTAATAATAATTTTACTGTTGAGTTAGATGGATCCTTGAATGTTGAATTTCACAATAATTAAGACCTACTTTTTCTCTTCTTCTTTTTTTAACCTCAGTATAGTAAATCATTTTTCTTTTCGAAAAGAGAAAAAAAAAAAAAAGAAGAAGAAGCAAAACACTGATTATTGTTTTAGCCTTATCCATGAATGTTGAATGTTCTATTTAATTAAGTTCATATAAATGCCAACTACATTTGATTGAGAAAGTAAATTTAAATAAATAAGTGGAGTGTAATACCAAGGGGCCCACATAATGACTCTAAGGTCCCAGTACATGAATAAAAAAAGGGGTCGTTTACATCACGTTTGGAATAAATAAATTATAAATATAAAACTTATTTATAAATAAATTTTATTTAATAAATAAATTTTTATATTTAAAAAAATACAATTTAAAATATAAAATTCAATTGAAATTCATATTTTTATATTGAGAATAAATTTATAATTAAATTATTATTTTTATTTTCTAAAATATTCTCAATATATTAAATATAAATAAAATAATAAAATAATTATATTTTATATTTACAATTAAATTTTAATTTATAAATATAATAAAAAATTAATTGTAAGAAAAATAAATTAAAAAATTAAAAAGAGAAAATATTAGAGAAAGAGGAGAAAAAGAAAAAAGAAGGAAGAGAGAGGAAGAGAAAAGAGGAGGAAAAAAAAGAAAGAGGAGAAAGAGAAAAAAAAACATGAATAAAAAGGAAATGAATAGATTATTTTCATCTTTAATATTATATAGTTAATTTTATAAAATTTATTTGAAAATTTCATATATTTTAATGAATTTCAATTTAGTTACATTTAATTTTATGAAATTAAATTCATAAAATTAAATCAATATTTCTTATACTCTAAACATAAAATATTTAAAAATATAAAATTTGAAATAAATTTTATAAAAATTCATGGTATTCATTTATATCAAACAGACTACTAGAATTAGATGCTGGGATAATGAGTCCAACCATATCCAGGTGCCCACATCCAAGTATCCAAACATCCAGTTAAAAGAAATACTCCCCAGTCCCTATATTCAGATATAAATGATATTGGAATTGTCTAAGTCTATATTCTTTGACTAAGATTTTTTTCTTGTTTCATTATTTGACAAGACAAAATCAAAAAAATATTTTATTCTTCTCAATTTATAATTGGAATAATTTGATGGGTTTCTTAAATTATATACTGAAATCTTAAACCACAAATATTCTAAAACAGAGCGAACATAGTATAAAGAAAATATTCTATTATTAAATTATATTTTTTAAAATTATTATAAATAGTAAAATAAATTATATATTCTTTTTAATTGGAAGAAACAATTTTATTTATAAAAATTTTATAAATTATAAATTATATTTTTAAATTTAATTCGAATAATATATTTAAAAAGAGTACAAATATATAAATTAAATTACATATTTAATTTGTTAGTTACATCATTGACTTCATTTTTTTCTTAACCATTAAATATGTTCTTAATTATTCTATAAGCAAAATATAAATTGGAATTCATAAAAGAAAGACAAGTGTCATTAAGAAAAGAAAAGAAAATTAATATGAAGCAGTGAAGATCCTCTGTTATTTGGATTTTAAAAAAAAAAAAAAAAGGAAGTTCTGATAAGTAATAGCTGTATGCTGAAAGAAAAAAAAAAAGAAGGTTGAAATGATTTATATTCATTGGGAAAATTATAGGGCAACTCTATATTTTTATATAATAATTTTTTATGTGATATATTTTAAAAATTTTAAAAATTTTATAAATTTTTTTAAAAATTATAATTTAATAGTGTTTGATGTAATGAATTCAATAATATATTTTTTATATTAAACAAAAATCAAATTGATAGCAAAAAATATATTATAAATTTTATATATCAAATCTAATAGTCTAAATTTATTGCATTTGATTTTTATTTAGCACAAAACATATACCATTAGATTCATTATATCAAATATTAACAAATTATAATTTTTAAAAATTTTCACAGAAATTTTTAAATCTTCAAAATATATTTCATAAAAAGTTATTATATAAAAATATACAATAATATATATATATATATATATATATATATAAAAGTGGTATAAAAACTGACCCAAAAAGAATTAAACTCGTTAACAATAACACAAGTAAATTTTAAAGATGAATGAATAAATGTGGAGCAGTGCCTCATCAATACTGGTAATAAATACCATTCATATAGAGGTTTTTATTTTAATATATTATTTTGAACAGTGCTCAGAACGAATTTAAGATTAATACTTCAAAAAGTTTTAAAGTATAAATAAAAATTGTATTTCAAATTGTTAATAAATAACTAAATAATAATATATCAAAGAATTATAAGATATATGATTGTAAAATTAAGAATTTTATAAAAAAGATTTTAAAAAATAATAAAAAAGAAATTAAGTTGGTAATAAAAATACTAATCAGAGAATTAAAAATCACATAAATAAATTAATCAATATAAAAAAATAATTTCACTTATTAAATAGCTTAATTATATTTAATTTAATGAATTTGGGATTTTTTTTTTAAATTTTAGAGAGACTACATTCTAAAAATAATACTAAATAACCTTTATATTTTTCATAATTTTAACAGATTTAGAGAACATTTAATTTATTAGAAAAAAATAAATAAAGGAAGATACACTAGTTTAATTTCGATTGGGCGGAGAGGATGTAAATGAAGGGCATGTTTTTTGGTAGTTGAGAAAGGACAAAATCAATTACAAATTAAAAAATAGACAGAGGTCGATTCATTTTTAACCGTAACTTTAACCACTTTTTTTTTTTTTTTTTTTTAATTATTTGAATTTAAATCGAATAAAATTTATAATAAAATAAAATTTTATAAATATTTTTTTAATCTTAAATTTTTATTTAAAAATAATAAAATTATTATCACTCAAATCAATAATGTTGATTTAATTTTAATAAATATTATTGCAGTATTTTTTTTATTTTTTAATAGTAAAAACATTAAAATTCCTTTGAAAAATTTCTAAATTATATATAAGAAGCAATTCTATATCAAAATTTTGATGTAAAAAAAAAAAATTATTCGATAAGAGATTTTATTATTTAATGTATTGAACTATTTTTTAAAAAACAAATTCAAAGATTATTCTATATTAAACAAAGACAGAGAGGTAATTGTTCTTATTCTTATTATTTATATTATAATAGTAATTATTATAATTTCACAAACAAAAAGAGTCAGTAAAATTATATAGATTAAGTAAAATTATTTAATTAATATTTTTTTAATTAATAAAATTTACGAATCTTACAATTGGATTCTTAGATAAGTTCTGTTTTGAGAAAAACTTAAATGAAAAAAAAAAGTCAGAAAAGAGTATCCAAGTAAAAAAGAATTGTAGATTATGTTATTTAATGATAAGGGGCCACAAAATTAGAATTTCAATAAATACAAGTTATAATTAATTAAGTGGACTCTCATTACAATTATTTGCCTGTGTTTATAAATTATAGTATCTGTCCTGTTTCTCTGCGTGGGTGGTGAAAGACTTACTACTTCTAACAGAAACCTTTATTTATTTATTTATTTATCACTGAACTACATGAACTAATACTACCTTTTATTATAACTATACAAACACAAATTCTACTAATATCATTATTAGCCCAATATATATATATATAGTCAATGGTTAAATATTTATTTTATAAAAAAAATATAAATATAAATTTTGCTATTTTTTTTTTCATTTTAAATATTTTGTATATGGGCATATAGCTAATTCAAAGAGGATACCTACTAGGGAGCCATATATATCATTAAATATAAAATATTAATTAATCTTAGATTGTTAGAGTTTTAGGTCAAGTAATATGCGATTGTTTGAAGTATTACACCTTAAATATCTAATTTGGAATACCTAGCATGCTGCTCCCAGCTAACATATATATAGGTTTACACTAGGGTTAAACCAGTTAATAGGTTTTTACCTATTAGACTCACTACAAAAGTTCATAATTTATTAGGGTTTATATTAAAACATATATTAGGATTATTAATATACCCAACATTAGTCAGATGGTAAAATTAAATTACTTTAAAAATAAACATCAGACTTAAAATTTCACGAAAAAAAAAATAAGGTTAAAAAAAAATGGTACCATTCTATTCAATTATAATAAATAAATAATATTAATTGTTCCTTTCTGTTCAATAATAAGAACAAAAAAAATATCGTATCTCCTTCTTATAAGTTATAATTGGCTATCATGACTAAAAAATATCATTTAATACAAAAGCTGCACTAGAAAAACCATACGCCATAACTTTTTTTTTCCCAGTTTTTTTACAAGAAATACAAGTTAGTGAGTTAGAGATGTTAGCCAGTTAACAGATAAAGCAATGGTTTCGACTCTCTCCTGATCAGATACATATGCATAATTTTTAAGAAATGAGGCTCTCTCGTATTTAGAAAATAAAATAAAAATTTTTAAAAAAATATTATGATAATAAAAAAGATTATTTAAAAATATAAAAATAATAAAAGCTACCAAATAAATATATATTTCAGTTATAAATAATCAGAAATTATTATAATATCATTGAAAAAAAAGAAAATTAAATAAAATTGGAAAAAAATAAAAGAAAATGAAGGAAAAAGAAAAAAGTGAAAAAATGAGATTAAATAATATTTTATTAGGGACTAAATAATTATTTTTTCAAAATAAAAAGACTATCTTATTAATTTTAATAAATCTTATGGACTAAATAGTAATTTATCTTAAAAAAATTTAAAAGTTAAAGGGGCAAAAAAGAAAAAAAGATTAAATAATATTTTATTAGAGACTAAAAAGTAAATTTTAAAAAATAAAAGAATCATTTTATTAATTTTATAAAATTTAAGAACTAAATAATAATTTTATATTAAAATTTTTGAATTATACACTAAATTAATTATTTCAATAAATTAATAAAATAATATTTTTTGAACATTCTATATAATTATATGATCTTATTCGTATTATAAATTTATAATTTATCAACACTATAAATATAATGGATTATGATTTTTTATTAAATATGACAATCAAGACTATTTTAAATCTAAATAATTATACTTATATATTTTTTTATTCACATCATTTAATTATATTCAATTCATACATATTTTTTTATTTAATTCATTTTTAATTAATCATTTTTTTTATTTCAATTAATTTATATTCAATTGATCATAAATTTTTTTAATTTAATTAAATCATAATTAATTTTTAATTAATTAAATATATATTTATTAAATTATAAATATTCTCTTTAAATTATTAATTTATTAACTAATTAATATATTTTAAATAATAAAATTTATAAATCACAATAATATTAATTTATAGAAGTTATAGTGCATATGTTTCAAAGCACATGACCACTAGATTAGTGGCATAATGACTATAAAATTATGATAGACAAATAGAACGAAAATTAATTATAAAATTATTATTAATAAATGATAGACAAATAGAACGAAAATTAATCATAAAAATATTATTAATAATTTCATATAAATTTAATATTTAAAAATATTTAATATATGAAGAATTTTTAAATTTAATTTTAATATAGTGTAAACATAAAATTAACATGAATATATGTGTTATTTCTTAAGAGAACATTATATAATTTAAAAAAATTTGATCATTAATTTCAATAAGATAAAATCAATTTATAAAATCTAAATTTTAACTTTTAATATATATTGAATTTGTTATATTTATTTAAAAACTTTAAAATCTAATTAATATTTAATCAATTTTCTAAACAATTAATTAATAAAATATAAATTATAAATTTTTAATATATATTGAATTTATTATATTTATTTAAAAACTTTAAAGTCTAAAATATTTAATGGATTTTTTAAATAATAAAATAAAATATTAATTAAATGATATAATACAGTTTATACACATGCATATTTTTCACAACACCAAACCATCTCTCCCCATCTTAAAATCTTAGTTGAGAAACATATGTACTAAACTAATAATTTAGTATTTTGATTTGGTAGAATGGCAGCGACATTTACACCCATTTCATAATTACAACTTGCGCTTTCAATATACTCACCA
Source organism: Aleurites moluccanus (assembly GCA_948193065.1). NCBI lineage: Eukaryota > Viridiplantae > Streptophyta > Magnoliopsida > Malpighiales > Euphorbiaceae > Aleurites > Aleurites moluccanus. The sequence continues at coordinate 43,990 of CANXYC013045324.1, read as the reverse complement.
AATAGTACATGCGATTTGAGTTACCAAATAATGCATTGAGGGGATAAACTTGATAAAAATAAAACAGTTTTAAATTTTTTTAAAAATAAAAAATTTTTATAAAATTTTTTAAAAATTATAATATTATAATATTTTTTATAACGAATTTATTGATATACTTTTTATGAAAAAAAAAATATTAAATAAATTTAAAAATATATATTAAAAATATATTAAATTTAAATCATTAAATTTTAATGATTTAAATTTAATCGAGTAGTTTAAATCTGCCCCTAAACTCCCAAATTATTAACCGTTAAACAACTTTTCACATTTATTACTTTGTTTTTTCCACATGTATATAAATATTATATTAGAATCTTGTTCTGTGTATTTATATACTCTAAGCTCTCTCTACTTCAACCATCATTCTTTCCTTTCGAATACTTTATTTTATTTATATGTTTATTTTGTTCGTCTAGTTAGCTATAAATTCGTCCATTTTTAAGTTCTACAGTTTCAAAGAAAGGTAAAAAAAATGGTGAAATCCTCGTGTTGTCAAAAAGCAGGGTTGAAGAGAGGACCATGGACTCCTGAAGAAGATCAGAAGCTCCTCTCTTATATTGAAGAACACGGCCATGGAAGCTGGCAAGCGCTGCCTGCAAAAGCTGGTACGTTATATATTATTATACCATATTATATTTATCAATAAATTATAACCTATTCTGGGAAAGATTTATATAGTTCCTTTTTAAGAAATGATAAATATACTATATTTTTAGGAAAGAATTTTCGTTATTATTTTGTGTTGTGACTTGTGCAGGACTCCAAAGATGTGGGAAAAGTTGTAGGTTAAGGTGGACTAATTATTTGAGGCCAGATATCAAGAGAGGCAAGTTCAATTTGCAGGAAGAACAGACCCTGATTCAACTCCATGCTCTTGTTGGGAACAAGTGAGCATTAATATATATATATATATATATATATATATATATATATATATATATATATATAGTGTAGTTAGTAGCTTGAAATGATAAATAGTACTCTCTCTATATATATATTGATTGACCACTAAACATTCTTAATAGTCAATTGTTAATTTGCACACTCTTAATTGAAAAAATTCAAGTTATTTGATTAGTCGATTAACTAATTGTGATAAAAAAAAAAATTTCAATCGACAAATTCTATAAATAACTATGAGCTGCTTTTCATGATTCACAATTTGATAATCATATTTTTATATTTAATCACTCTGACGAAATAACTCATATTTATATTATAAAATGGTTTGGTTCTTTTTTCCTTATGAAGCATTGAATTCTAAGTTAAAAAAAAATTCCGAAAAATTAAGAACTCTAACATAAAGCTATATAACTTATTATATATATAAGTTAAAAGTTGAAAGAAATTAATGGAGCTGTGTAGTGTATCCTATGGCCCCCATTGCTTCCATCACTGTATGTTTCTTGTTATTAAATGATTGAGACATGTGTTTCAGTGGAATTTTATTAGGTGGATTGATTTAAAATATATATATATATTTTTATAATCTCCAATTTTATCTCAATTTATGGGTAATCAATTAATTGTATAAGTATTATCATTATTTTTTTTTTATATATATATAAATTTTTGTTCATAAAAATTAACTATATGTATGGTAATAATGGTGAATCAGGTGGTCAGCAATTGCAGCTCATTTGCCCAAAAGAACAGATAATGAAATAAAGAATTACTGGAACACACATCTTAAAAAGAGATTAGACAAAATGGGAATTGATCCAGCAACCCATCAGCCAAAAGCCGACGCTTTTGGCTCTAACCGTGGCCACCTCGCCGAGTTAAGACACATGGCTCAATGGGAAAGCGCTCGTCTAGACGCAGAGGCAAGATTAGCCAAAGACTCGGTTCAATTACTATTCAATCCTTTCCAAAAACAAATCTCCGCAGCCACCCATCAGAAATTACCAGCCATAACTCTGCCAGCTAGACCGCCTTGTCTCGACGTATTAAAAGCGTGGCAAAATATGATTTCCAGCAACCAATTGGAATCCCCAACATCAACATTGAATTTCTCCCAAAACAGCGCTGTATTAGGGAATTTCCCAATTGATAGTGGATTTAATGAGTTTGATGATCCACAACAAGTGATAACGATGAAAGGATTATATGGTGAAATAGAGGAATTGAAAAAACAAAATGAAATAATCGGAGCAGCGGTGGAGCCGCCGCCTAATGGGTGGGTGAATGCCGGAAATGAAATGGGTGGAGGAGTTTGTGATGAAATGTTTATTTATGAGAGTAATAATAGAAGTGGGTCAGCCATGGAAGGTGCTGCGACAGAAACAGAGAACAGTTACAACATTAGTGAAAGCTATGATGAAGACAACAGAAATTACTGGAATACTTTGCTCAATTGGGTCGATGGTGGGCCTTCGTATTCTTTCACGTTTTAAATTATATATATATATATAAGATTGTTGATTAATTAGTCAGTAAAATCAACTTTATTAGTGATAATTAATAGATATATGTTGATTAATTAGCAAAACTTTTTGCATTGGACAATATTTATATTTAAGTAAGAAAAATTTATGTGCATGTTTGATATGCTCTCACTATTTTTTTTATATATGTCATTTTAGAAAATAATTTTTTTTTTATAATTTATTTTCATCTTTTAAGTCTATATTTATTATTTTCTTTTAATTTTATTTTTAATTAAAAATCAAATTTATACTTAAAATTAATAATGATAAAAAAAATAAATAAGATTATATTAATTATTTTATATTAAAATTAAGGTATAATAATTAATTTATTAATTTTTATATTAATTAGTGATAATTAATACTCTTTTTTTTTTTTTTAGTTTTGCATATATATTAAGACACTTATTAATTATATTCAAAATGACTCATTTAATCTTATATTCTTAATTTTATTTTAAATTAAATTATTGTATTCTAATTAAATATTATAAGAATAAAATAGAAAAAAATAGATAAATATTATTTTTAAAATTTAAAATGATAATTAAAAATAAAAATAGGTGAATTTTTAAAATGACAGATAAAAAAAAAACCGAAGGGAGTAGACAATAGTTGTGAACTAATAAATATTAACTTTTTGAAAAAAAAAAAAAAAATTCTAGCAATTACTATTGTTATATTAAATGGCAACTAAAAACATAATTTATTTTTAAATTTGTTGTTATATCATAACTAAAGCATACTTTATCGCATTTATCATGTGAATATATTAGTTTTTGAATTTGGGATATACTCCTGTTGATAATCCAGGAGGTGCTTCTTTGAATCTTTAATGAAATTTGATATTTTTCCCTAAAAAATAACATATTCTCTTTTTTTCTTTTCTTTTTATATCTTATAGAAATCAAATAATCTTTTTATATTTCTTTCATCTATTTTATATAATTTATTATAATTTTCTACTATTTTATATATTTCACTAATTGTCCATAAATATATATATTTTATATATTAGTTAAAAAATTTTAATTATTAATTTAACATAGTGATAAAATAATAAATTAAATTATAATAATTTATTAACTAAAATAAACTCATTTAATATATATATATATATATATTGAAAGTTATTTAAATATAATATGATTTTTTTATAAATTAAGATTTTAAAATAAATTTTTTATACATAAAAAAAAATGACATTGATGAGTAATAAAATACTAAATTTGATGCATTGGAGGAACATTTCCACAGCAAAATCACGTCGAGCGGCAAACTGGTATTCAGTTGGAGATGATCCCAGGCAATAATTTTTTCTTCATAAATGAAAAAACAAAATGGATATCTAATTTTTGTTGTTATATTTATTATTTATGATTAAAAAAATTGATTGTTGAATAAATTAAGCTACAATTTAAGTGTCTCTCTGGCATTGTGATTAGCAAACTGCACTCTATGATTTTGAAAAGTTATATTTTTTAATTTTCTTAAATTATGATTTATAATAAAAACTAAAAAATAACTCAAAAAGTAATTTTGAAAAACATATTTAAATTTAAATAAACTTTAAATAGTTGTCATTTGTCAAAGAATATGAGATAAAACTGCTAAAAAATATATATTATTTAAGAACATGATTATTATGATAACATTTTATTAGCTCATATAAAAAATATAGAATATATATGCAACGCAAGGACTTAATTACTAGATGTTCAAATACTTGTTAAAAGTGTACAATGGAGTTATTTTATTTGAAGATGGTGATGCTGCAAAGACATTTTGTATTTTTAATTTAATTCAAGCGGAAGAAACTTATTTAATGATTATTGTTAATAGTTGTTAGCCTCAAATTTTTAGGATTGTTTGTTTTTTCCAATAAACATTGGTTATATTTCTTTATGTTATTTGTAAGTAGTTATCGTTGAGTATTCTGTGAATAGTCCAATTTACTTATAATTTTATTTTTATAAAATTAATATTATAAAAAATCCTGAATTTAAAATTTTCTACATTAAAAATATTATTTTAAACGAAAATATTTATGTTTGAATGACAACTCAAGATCAATATCATCACTTCTTTAATATATTTTTTTTACACTTTCATTATTTGTTGAGAATGAAAATTTTAATTTTTTATTTTATACTCGTAATTTAAAAAAAAAAAATTAATTTCTATAACAAAAATAAATGGAATTTGGTTGACGAAATCTTATAGAGAAGTGATTTAGGTATGTAAGATTTTGATATTTGATTGGTAAAAAAATTGTCACATTTCCAAAAAAAGTTAAATTTTAAATAAAGGAAAATTTATAATTTACCCGTTCAATTTTATCTCGACTTACAATTCCCCCTCATATTTCAAAAACGCGCAATTATATTTTTATATTATTAAAAAAGGTGCAATTAGCCCCAATTTTTAATGGATCATAACAGAGTCATTAATCAAATGAAAAAAGTTACTTTTATTCAAAATAAGGGTCACTTATAGCAGAAATAAAAGTCCACTGAAATTGAGATTGTAATTGTGACGTCGCTTGATCTTTGCAATTCAAATTAACGCTATCCTTTTCAAACTCTGGAAAAGGTAACTTTCTTCTGCCTAAAAAATCAAATAATTTCTAATTAATTAAGAGAAATTGAAAGAGCTAGAAAGGAAAGGAAAGATGAAGAAAATTATAGTTAGGTTATTTATTAGGGTCGTCTTCTTCCACGTCTTCAAAGAAAAGGAATTTGCAATTAGATCGAGATGAAATCATACCTTCTTTTAATGAAAGAGATTTAATATTCTTTTAATTACTTCAAGCAATTATTAATTAATTGAGAATAGATGTTGATTTGTATTTCTATTATGTGAAATCGTTAATCTCTTTCTCTCTCTCTGAATATTATGATATTTCTTTTATAAATTTGACTTCTGTTTTAATCTTAAATCAGAAAATTAAAAACAATTTAGAATTTAAAATGATCTATAATTTATTTTACTATTTGATTTTCAGTCATTGGATCAAGTTCGATGATGTTTGCTACCATGAAGAACAAGACCGATGCATTTCCTGAAAATATCAAGTGCTGCTAAAATTAATTCGATAATTTTCTTTTAATTTTTCACTAAAATTTCGTATCAATAAGTGAACATTTGTTAAATGCAATATTTGTTATTCTTGAACTGTTGCTGCAAGTGCAAGAATCGATTGGATTTATTATAAAAAAGAAAAGAAAAATTATTCATTTATTTTTAAAATAAAAAAATAAAAAAATGAAATATTATGAATAAACTCAAAATTAGAAAATATAACTTGCATTTGAATAATGAATATTGATAGAGATTATGGAAAAGAGAAGAAACAGAAAATAAAATATAAAAGGTAATGCCCACATATTTTAAAAGACAAAGAATAAGTCTTACTTTCTAATGTGGTGGAGCTCATATATCGTTCATTTTCTTGTTTATAACGGTGGTTAATATCATGTGACCACTTATAACTAAAATTTGTTCTAGTTTTTTTTTTTCAGTTATATAAAAATATAATTACACACTTTTTAAATACGAGGGAGAATTATAAGTCCGAGTAAAATTGAAGGAATAAATTATAATTTTTTTTTTTTTTAAATTATGTGAACTTCATTCTTATTTTTTCATATGTTTAAATAAGTTTTTATGAGAATGAAATCTTAATTAAAAGAAATAAAAAAAATATTAATACCCTGAGTTAATGAAATATTTAAATAAATATAAAATTTTGATATATTATTAAAATTACTTATTTTTTTATTAAAATTCATATATTTAACGATTATTATGTTATATCTGTATAATATTTATATGTTATATTAGTGGTTTATTTTGAAACTTTTTTTATTACATTTATGTTTATATATATTTATAGTATATTTATCAATCAAGTCAAAGTAAACCAAGACTATCCAAACTAAGAGTATTAATGAAGAATTAATATATTTTTAATATTTCTCATGGTTTAATAAAAAATAATTATTTTGCTTTCTTGAAAAAATTATTTTCAGCCAAACATGTTCAACATTCCAGAAAATTACTTTTCTGGAAATATACTTTCCTAATAAACCGATTTTATATAATGTTAAATTCTGACAACCAAACATTCCCTTAAAAATTTTAATATTGTATACAAACATTTTTAAACATTGTAATCTAAATAAAAGAGCCTTTATATTTTTAGCATGGGAGTAGTGAATTGGAATATAAATTTTATGTCAAATTCATATATGCACTTATCACTGTAAAAAAAAATAAAAAATTAATATATTTAATTTGTGTTAAATTATATAAAAATAATTGAATGTGAAAATAAATTTTTTATTGATTAAAATATAAAATATTAAATATGCTTATATATAATCGAATTATCCAATTTCAACAGTTAATTTTTAAAATTAATATTTTTATAAATATTTATAATATGATAAATTTAAATAAGTTATAATAATAATTTGAAATTTAATAATTTATATATTAAGAATTATTAATATATAAAAATATAACTAAACCCAATATTTGATATTTATTTATTTATTCCAACCAAAATCAATCAAGCTATTTTTGAACTAGTAAATTCAAACTATAACAATCCGATATTGGCAAAAAATAAAATCAAACATTTTCCGCTTATAAAAATAAAATTTGAACATGTTCGCAACTCTTAACTACAACTCATTGGCTACCCATAATGCTATATGGGCCTAAACCAAAAGGTTCAAAAAGTTGGGATGTCAAATGCTGAAGGTGACTTGGGCTCTCAACTACATGTAGTCTAAAAAAAAAAAAAAGAATATTAAATGGCGAGGTAATTTTAATTTTTTGTTCACTATTTAATTTTAAGGATAAATTACTCATGAGCTCAAGTTTTATGTGAATTTTAGTCATATTTATATTTTTCAAAAATATTATATCATACCTATGAATGTAAATTTAATCTTTAACTCAATAAAATTATTCTTTTTAGCTACTATCTTTAAATTTCATTAACATTTGGTACCTAAATGCAAGGAAAACTCTTCTCTTCTTTCTTGAAAAGTTCTGTAAGGAGCATTTTGATATCCTAAAAATTTTTTAAAAAATTTTTAAAAATTAAAATTTAATAATATTTTATTTAACGAATTTAATGATATATTTTTTATATTAAATAAAAATCAAATGAATAGTAAAAAATTATTATAAATTTTATATATTTTTTTTATCAAATTTAACGAATCATATTTAACGTATTTATAATATATTTTTTATTATTTATTTTATGTTTGTTTAATATAAAAAATATATTATTAAATTTTTTAAATAAAACACTATTAAATTATGATTCCTAAATAATTTTTAAAAATCAAAATCCCCCACACGTGAAGTTTTGACACAACAACCACCCCTTGTGAACTTTGAATCCACAATAATAAATAGTTTATTTTCTTTATTAACCCCATTTTATCGAATAATTTCATTAACACATTCAATTTTACATTGACTAAAAATGGTAGATAAATGTTATTTATTATTAATCAGAGAATTAAAGTTAAAAAGCTTAATTGACTTTATTAAAAACTTAAAGATTAAATGAAAATTTTAGTATGATTACAGATATCAATTTGATATTGACCTTTTAATTAATAATAAATATTTTTAATTTTAATTATTTTACTTTCTCATAAGACCAATGGTGAAAATTCAGGGATTTTTATTTGTATCTTTTCCCTTCTTATATTAATGGAGTTCTAATTAAAATTAAAATTTCCATTTTATAAATTTGAAAACAAGTTAGTACCATTGAGGCAAAAATTTATTGGTTGAGAAAATTATGTTTTAAAAATAAATATAAATTAAAAAATAGTAATAAAATTATATATAATCATTTTGAATCCTTTGATATATTATTTGTTTATATATATTATATTATTTAATTTTTAAAATATTTTAATAATTAATATATATTTATAAATGATATGACATATAACAAATATATATATAAAATAAAAAATTAAACACATGATTAAATAGAAAATTAAGTCAAAAAAGTGGTTACCATCTCTACTGATGAGACCTGTCATGATGGAAAGTTTCAAGAATAACATTAATAATGTGGGATGCGGGTAGTAGCGAAGTTCTCAGTAGGAAGTTGAACATGGAAGACATTGAAGCTAGGCAGGGAAATACTAGTACATAGTGAGAAGATATATCCCTCTTAAATTTTACATAAATAGTAATTTATTACATTTTTATTATAATTTTAATTATAGTACTTTTATTTGTAAAATTATAATTTTTTATTACATTTTAATTCTTCATGTTTTAATTTACATAATACTTCCATTTTTAAACTTTTAAAAATATAATATACTTTCCATCTAAAAAAATATAATATACTTTAATTAGTCCTTCAATTATTATATTATATTATAAAATACTTTAGCATCTCAAAATCTAACACTCTTCATTAAAATTAGTTTAGGTACTATATGTATAGCTAGTATTAGTCTTAAAAGAGTAAGAACTAAAGTGCAAGTTAACGAGAAAATAACACTTTAAAGTTAGAACAAGGAGAATAAGAAAAGAGAGAAAAAAAGAAGAAGAAAAATATAGAAGACAAAGATGATCAAGTGAGGAAAGAGGCACTTAAGAGCCAAAAGAATGCTGGATTTTTTTATGATTGAAAAAAAAAACCCAACAATTACAACAATATACATTATAAATTATCAATAACTATTCTTGAAATGCAACTACACTTGCAATGTTGGAATCTACTTAAACCTTAAACAATTTATGAAATCATGTGTTTTTTAAGCAAGCAATATATATACTAAACTTAATTAATACCATTAAGCTTGGGTGCAAATTTTACTAATGTTCCATAAAGAAATTAAACTAAAGCAGTTTGATTTAACAAACCTTGAACTATTTTCACATGTAATCATATATCTTGCAAGTGAAGTCCTGAGCCTCTTCTGAAACTACTGAAGTTACTTCCTTCTGAAATTGCCATTCCAATTCCTGTTCTTCCTTCATTGTTAACACCAACATAATACAATCTCCATTCATCTTTGTTATCTTCCATTTGAATCAAATATGGAGACCTTACTCCTTTACAATCCCATCCATCTTCACTTTCTGAAGGTTCAAGAATTGGATCTTCTTGAATTCTTTTCCAATTCTTGAGCCCATCTTGAGAAATTGCCAATCCAATACTTCTTTTCCCATCAGAAGCAACACCTTCATATGCCATTAAATAATTCCCATCTTTAGAATTTCTAACAATACAAGCATTCTTACTGCCAAATTCATCAAAAGAACCTACTTTTCCTTTTCCCATGATTTTTCCCAATTTAACCCATCTAATCCCATCTCTAGATCTTGCAGCCCCAATAGAAAAGCACCTATTTTCTTGATCAAATGAATAATAATACATTCTTAAATCATCACTTTTATGAATTACAACATAAGGTGAAGAAATAAACAAAGAATCCCATTCTTTGCCTGTCCCTGCTTCAAGCAAAGAACCGCTATGATAGTCCCCTTCAATTCTGGCCCAATGTCTACCATCTTGGCTACAAGCTAAACCAGGCAAAGACTTCAAAATCTTGCCAATTTTTCTATTTTCAAGGTGAAATCTTTCTGGATTTTCTACAAAATTGTTAGAAAACCCAGAAATCTGGACTTCTTCAGAACTAAACCCTGTATAGTAAAGCCAATAAACTGAACTATACATTGGACTAGACATAATCACAATCTCTGAAGGCCTAATGCTGTGTGTATCAAATGCCCACCAATTCTTGCTGCAATCCATTACTTCACCTGCATCTGCACAATACCTTACATTTTGTGAGCCTCGAGCCCAATGGATTCCGTTGCTCGAAACTGCTAATCCAATCCGATCTAAATTGACATCAAAGCTAGAGTTTGAAGACCTTCCATGGTACCACATGTACCATCTTTCTTCATTGTCACCGACGTATCTTTTTACAATTGGAGAACCAATTTCTATGCTATCCCAAGAATTTTTAGGACCTAAATCAAAGATTAAACCTTTGGATTGTGGTGGTGAAAGTGGTTGATTTGATGTTGGAGTTGGTAAATGTTGAGAAATTGAATTGGAATCCAATTCAATAGCAGGATTGGTTTTACTTGTAGCATTATTGTTGCTATTAATTCCTGGTTTTGTAGAGCAAAAAGTGAGAAGCGGAGCATTTTTCCTCTGTTTTAATGGATTTTTTTGGTTGCTTGAGAAGCTAGTACTCGTATAAGACCATCTTGGTGGGATTAAACTTATTGCTTTCGCCATTTTTTTGGTGGAAGAAGAAGCAGAGACATAACTAGTTGTTGCTAGTGTAATACTTATTATGGCATCCATTCCAGGATTAGATAAAAGTGGCATTTATTTGTACATTCGATTTTTTTATTTTTTTTTTCCCTTTCTTCTTTTGTGTATTTATAGATAATATAATTCTCTTTTAAATTTAACTTGTTTTTGGGAAGCACAAGTTAATTGACTTGCTAATTGCTATTTCCACTCCCTATCTGCTTTTCTTCTCAGTGAAATATTTTGGGGCACTCCCTTAATTAAGGAGAACATATATAGGTGCTTGGCACTTCTACCTTGTTAAAAATTAAATTTCTAATTACTCATGTCTGACTTTGAACAATAAACTGTAAACCAAATAGATTCTAAAATATCATAATTTGAGTGGCTATACGACCTGGGACCTATATGTGAATCTAACTTTCTATAAGCATACGGAAGAATTGTTAGAAACCTAATTCACTCAAATTGCAACATATCAATTATATTTGTCTCACAATAATTGCACCGGAAAGTAGTGTCATTAATCTTTAAAAAAAAATAGTAGTGTCCTTAATATTCTAAATTCTAATGTTTATTTATTCCTTCTACGTGGCAAGGTGGCTGTAAAAAAAATAAAAAAATTATATAAGATGAAAATAAATTAAATTGAGAATAATATGTAGGTTATGTTTGGTTTAACTGTTCAAAATAGCTGTTAGTCATTATTGATAATTGTTGTTAGTAACTGATTGCTGATAGCTGATAACTGTTTCTTAATAGTTGATTGGTGTAAGTTTTAGTTTATTTAAATAAGTAGGTGTTTTTTCTAAAAAAAATTATAAATTAAAATTTTTATAAACAATAACTATTTGATTATCTAATAATTAACAGTTATCAGTAACTAAACAAGTATATGATTATTAGAACTAAAAAGTTAATAATTATATCAATTTTTTTTTTAAAACCCATTTAAAGGTGTGTTGTAATAATATTATCTGTACGAATTTATTTGTCTTGGTATAACCTAGATGTTTCTGATTACAAACAAATAACCATATCAGTATATAAATAAGTCAATAAAATATTATAAATAGCAAAACTCAAAATATTTGTAAAATTCTTCTTTGAAATAATTGAGAATTTATATTCTTTGAAATAATTGAGAATTTATAGCAGTAAAGAAATAAATTACAGAAAATAGAAGAAAGTAAAAAATAATAATAATAATAATATAAAAATACATCATTAATAAAATGTTGATTATCTTGATTATTTATATGCTTTCAAAATAATTTTTTGAAATGGCATTCATTAATCTACTATTAGACCATATCTCTTGAAAATCTGTAGATCTGCGGTCTAAATTTTATTTGTTATGAAACAATATTACTATTGAAATTCATCTCTTATGAACCAAATAATATAACTATTGGAAGTATCTCTTGTGAACTATCATGACCATTGATATTATTGGGAGTTATTTCTTTCAGACCAACATAATTTTTGAGAATTGAGAATCATCCCCTTGCAAACCAACATCAATTTTGGAAGATGATGTTTGTTTTTTCTTTTCAAAATTTATTATACAGTAGCATGTGCAAATTATTATTATTATTATCACTGATTTTGGCATTTTCGGTACACAAAAGTTAATGTATTTGATTGAAATAAATTATATTACCATATCCTATACTAAATGATTATTTTCTGTATTTTTATTTGAATAAATTATTTAAATTTAAGATCTTTCAATATTAAAGATGATTCTACTTCTAATATTACTAAATGAAAAATTCATTATTTTCTTTTTGTATAATGGTATCAATTGTTAGCCCTACGCTGCCCAGTGATTCCCATCAAAATTAGTTAGTAGTAAAAGACTTGTTTGGGGAGGGAGAAAAGTAGAAGAGAAGAAAGGGTAAAAAAAAAAATCACCTTGTTTACTTCTCATAATGTCATTTTTCGGTTAAAGAACATGCACGATTTATATGGCGGATACAACGCTGTCAATGCATTGTCGTTGTCTCTTAACTGGTGAGAAAAGATAAATTATAATTTAGGATGTATTTGGTTTTAGCTACTTAATTAATTGTTAATTAGTAATCACCAATTGTGGCTGATCGCTGTCAATGGAAGTTTCAAAGCTAATGCAGACAAATTTTAATTTTCAGCTTTTTAATTATATATTAACTATTAAAATTTGAAAATATTAGGTGTTTGATTAGTTTTTAATAGTTTCTTAATAAAATTGACTTTTAATCGGGATAAAATTATAATTATTTGATAAAAATATTATAAGCTCTTAACAGTTTTTAATGGATCAAATTTATATTAAAATATAAATGATTAAAAAATATTCAACTCTAAATTATTCATATTTTTAAATTATTCAAATTTTTTAATTATTAAGAGAAATTCAGCTCTTAATTATTAAACATCACATATGATCTAAATACTAAATTTATCAAATCTTTTAAATTAAAAATTAAAAAGTCTAATACTGGTTCTCAATAAAACAAGCATTCTCCAGAAAAAAAAAAAAAAAAAAAATCTTAGTTACTCATTCAAATAATTCCTTAATCTTTTACAATTTTCTTTTTCATTTTTATTTAATGAAAAAACAAAATAAAATTGACAAATGGACCTGTTCGTGAATCAAGCCACAAAATTTAAATTTATGAAAAAATTATAAATTTAATGAGTTGAAATATTTAAAAATTTTAATTTTATTCTAAAGTCAAGCCCAACCTATAATATGTATAACTGGAAACAATGTTGCTCTAATAGTTACTTCTTAAAAAAAGGAAAATTAAAGCACATTGTTCCCAAAATTAATGGATGGTGGAGGAAATTAAATATTAGGTTTTGGATCTATAATGTTTTAATCTTACAAGATAGATATTTAATGACTTTGAGTCTATTTAGTTCAATTGTTTTTTTTTTCCTTAAAGTTTGGTTGAAATTAATGCATCAAATTTATTGAATACTATAAATTTTTAATTTTTAATCTTAAAAATTAATTTGATTGGTAAGAAAATTAATTCATTTTATTGTTAATTAAGATTTGATTTTTGAAATTAATATTTAGGAACCTAATTTTTATATATATAAATGGAATGTAGAAAATATATTATTAAATTCGTTTGAAGAAAAAATTTAATTTTAATTCACGCATAAACTTGCTTAAAAATATTATGATGGACTGAAAGAAAAAGAAAAAGTTTTCTCATATGATTAGTTGTGATTTTGACAGTGTAAGAGCAAGTCATTGATGTGGGAAACCATGAGAAGTTGAGAAGCCTGTACAATATTTTCTTTTTCAAAATTTAAATAGTACCAACCAAGCTTAGAAGAAATGATTTTTTTTTTTCAACATAATAACTTGAAAAATATCTTAATTATGCTATCAAAATATAAATAGTACCAATAGATTTTTTACGAAAAATTCTACAAAAAACTCAATTTAATGGTTTCTCAAAAAAAAATAAATAAATAAATAATGGAAGTAAAATACCATTTCAAGGGGACAATTTATATGTTTTATATACATTATACAGAGCATGTCATAATAATATAATATTGTAAAGGTTTAATTTCTGATCTTTTCCATTACAACGAATGTATTCGATCTGAATTATTATTCCGGCTGACCAATAATAAAAAAAATGACATGAAATCATCACTATTCTCAATACATCTAGAAGCTTGATTTGTAATTCTGGCTAAACTTAGTGCATTTATAAGCTTGAAAGTTAGATGGGAAAACTTTGTTACAGTAAATTAATCTGATTGGTAAAAAAATTTATTTATTTTTAAATAATTTGAATTTAATCTTTAAAAATACGTAAAAACTAATTGTGGTATTACCGTATTATTAAATAAAATAAAATAAAATATTTTAGAGGTTTAAAGTATTATTAACAAGTAATTAAAAGATGAACAATTAAAAAGTTACTAATTAATTACTAACTTTGAAGTGGATGTGAGTACTTGAGAATTCTCTGTCCCTATTCCGTTATCCTTTCCTTTTCCCTTTGTGTATGGTCATTATTTTTGTTAAAATAATTCAAAAATTTTACCTCTTAAAATTAAAAACTTTTTATATATTATTTAATTTAATTTATATTTTTTAAAAATATTTTAACATACATGAATCATTATTATTATTATTTTTCATTAAATTTAAATATTATTTTTTGATAATTTTAAATATTATTATAAAAATATATATGGGTTCAGTTTGTTACATATGGGCAAATAAAAAATAATAAAAATTATATATAATCACTTGCATAAACAGCTCAATTAATAGTTATCTAATAATTAACTAAAGCAAGTTACATTTATTATTTTAATTTAATGGAAGTTAAGGGGTGCTAGTCATTTGCTTATAGATATATAGTTTCTATGCACGTTAGAGGAAAGTTGAAAAGCATTCGAGTGAAGACACTAACCACCACATCTAATAGGAGCAATTTATTTCAGAAAATTGTGAAATCTCAGCCTAGTTTCTAAGAAAATGACACCCTAATATCAAGTGTTAGTTAATACCAAAGTCTACACCAAACCCTTTTTTTTTATATAATTTTTGGAGGATAGAATTGAAATTGTATTATTTTCTTTCACTACAAAAGCCAACTTACAAAAGCCACAGCACGTGACCGTCTAACTCAATCTTCTAGCTAACATTCATTATTCAAAGAGCTTTTTTTTTTTTTTTTCCTTTTAAGAATAAAATGAATATTGTGATTGTCAAAAACAATAAAAATAACAATGCATTCAGAACTACTGAGTATAAAAAATACATTAAGGACTTTCTAAGGAGTATTAAAAGTATCAAATATACATATTCCTATTATTATTTTTCTCTAATTAAAATGATGATACAAATTAATTAATAATTCGATAAAAAAACATATTTCACATACTCAATAATTATTCTGAACCGTACTTTATTATTATTATTTTTTTTTATGAATTTGAAGGTTTGGATATTAGAAATAAATTACAAGCAAAAATATTAACATAAATTTCAGTATATTAAAAAAAGAATTTAAGGATTCATTTGAATAATTAATTATTTAAAATGATTGAAAATTTAAAATTTATCATAATGTCTATTTTTTTTTAATAGTTATACACTTTGACTCAAACTTAAATTTTCATATAGAAAGTATATATATATTCATGATTCATGAAAGAGAACTCATTGATAAAAAAAAAAAAAATAACATTTAAAACACAGATATGTATTATTTCAAAGAAGGAAAGAAACAGATATGTATCTTACAAGAGATATAGACCAAAAAAAAAAATATGAATTTTAAATCTATAAATTTAGTTAGATACGAATTTATTGAGATGAAAACTTAAAAAAAAAAAAAAAGAAGATTGTTGACCGAAAAATGGCCAAAAAAAGCTATAGTAAATAATACAAAAAATTACCAAACTTTCATATTTTTTTGATGTCATCATTAAAAAATTTTCTTATAAGTGAATACTTAAATTTTTAATATTTTTTCAATCAAATCTCACTAGTCAAATTTGTTAACTCTCTTGGATTTGATGTTGATTTTGATGATAATAAAACAATATAAATATGTTATTTGTATTAACAATTTGTTTGAATTGATTGAAACATGAAAAATTATGACCATTGTTCAAACTATAGCATTAACATATTTTAAGAAAGTTTACAAAGTGCACATGCTAAAGGGGAGCAAAATTGAAGAAGTGCACAAATTAGGTTGTTGAATTTCGGTATATCGCAGATGTGACCACTTGTAGTCGCCGACGCGACGTTAGGAACAAGTTTTGTCGCAGGTGCGACAAAATCAGTCGCAGTCTTGAAAAGTTTCTGGTAGCGAGCGCAACATTTTTCAGTCGCTGGCACGAAATTAATTTGAAAATTTCTAAAAACTCACAGAAGCTAAAAATGAACAGTATCACATCTGTCGCGGGTGCGACAACCAGAGTCGCAGGCACGACCTTCACCAGTCGCGGGCCCGACACTAAGAAGTCGCTGGTGCGAAATTAAATTCAGAATATTTTCAAAAGTTCCAGTAGCCTCAAGATAAACAGTGACACAAAAATAGCGGGTGTGACAAGGACAGTCGCAGCCGCGACTAGTGATATTCAAAGACATGACTCCGGAAAACTGACAGTTTTGCATAAAGTCTGAATTTATGCCAAATTCTGTATAAATTAGGATAAGTTATTAGGACCAGCTATATATGGATGGAAAGATGTGGATGTCTAGTTTTAGGAACAAAAATTTGATTGAGCATTGGATATTGGAAAATGAAGATATGAATTTTTGAAAAAGTTATGTTCAAGCTGACAGACTAGGACAGAGTAGATGGGACAACTTGAAAATATTTCTAGGAATTATAGAAGAAGAATTTGAGCATGAAATTTTATATGATTGAAACTCTAGATGTCTAGTTTTATATGGAAAAAGAATCAAGTTATTTCTAGTTTTATAGAAGGAGAAATTGAAAAATTAGTGAAATATGCTCAAACTGTCTTATAAATTGGAGCAATAAAATGTTTTGATTTTTTAGGACATGAAGATGGATTATTTTGGAGTTGAATTAAACTAAAAAGTTTTTGTAGACATCTGGAAACTCAAAAAACGGTGCATGATTTGGAGTTGTATAATTCAAAATATGATGAAAATAAGTTACTACTTTGGCTAGACAAAAAGTCACGGGCTCGATTCAAAAAATCGCGGGCGCGACCGCTGCGATTCTGACAGCAAAACTAGCCGTTGGAAATGGTTCTAACAGCTATATTTTAGTTTTTAATGACCATAACGACTATATTTGATGTTGGGCTATAAATACAAGTTGATTTGAAGCTTAAGAAGGTTAGAAAACAAGAGAACAACAATTGAAATCATTGATTTAAGCTTTTGAGTTAAAATCATTCTTGTTTATGGCTTAGATAGCTTATATTTGTAAAGCATCAATTTGTGAGCTTTAAATTGTAAAATCCTTGAGTTCATTAAGACTTATTGATTATTTGAGAGTTGGGTAAACTCTAGGGAAATTCTTTCTCTTCTTCATTTGTATTTCTATTGGGTTTGAGTGTGAGCCATAGAAAACACTTGTAAAGGTTTTAGTATGAGCCTTGAAAACACTTGGAAAGGTTTGAGTGTGAACTCGAAAAGCACTTGGGTTTGATCTTGTACTCGTAAAAGGATCGAAGTAAAATACTCAAGTGTGATCTTGAGAAGTGGACGTAGGCAAGGGTTGGCCGAACCACTATAAATCCTTGTATTCTTTCTTCCTCCCTTTCCTTCCTTCTCTTTGTAAATTTTTATTTGGTGATAATTCTGCAAACAATCAATTCACCCCCCTCTTGGTTGCCAAATGGACTAATAATTGGTATCAGAACTTGTGCTCTTCATTGAAGATTTAACCATCCAAGAGTTGATCCTATGACAACATATAAGAGTTTTGCATATAGAGTAGAAATGCCACCATTTTTTGATGGTAGCAATTATGGCTTTTGGGCAAATAAAATGGAAGAATACTTAGATGTTTTAGATGAGGATTTATGGGGAGTTGTAAAAGATGGCTTACTTATTATAAAACCTAGGAATTTATGGCATTAGCATGATTTGAAACAATTTGCATCAAACATTAGGGCCATGCATATTCTTAGAAGCTCATTAAATGAGAATGATTACAATAGAGTGTCTTCTTGTGTTAGTGCTAATGAAATATGGAATTTACTTGATTCTACTTATAACACTAACATCTCTTGTCATGTTGATGAAACTTTAGATATAAGCACTTATACTCATCAACAAGAAGAAGAAGATGATGAGCAAGAAGAAAAAGATGATGAGCAAGAAGAAATGATGCTACAATCAAGAAGATATAGTAGCATGAATGCTCAACCTCCACAAGTGAGGAGGAAAGTAAGGATGAGGTTGCAAACTTGTACTTCATGGCCATTGATGAGCACACTACTTCTCATGAGGTAACATCAAATCCCTCAAACTCTATTGATGAGGATTTTTCATATGATGAGTTACTAGATGTATTAGAGGCCATGTGTATTGATTTTGAGAAAATGAAAAATAAAAATAAAATGTTCAAATGTTAAATTGATGATTTGAAAAATGAAAATGAACATTTTAATAATAAAATTCTTTCATTGATTTCTACCAATGATGATCTTGAAAAGGAAAATAAAAAGCTATTGGTGAAATCTCAAGATTAT
Organism: Aleurites moluccanus; assembly: GCA_948193065.1. Taxonomy (NCBI): domain Eukaryota; kingdom Viridiplantae; phylum Streptophyta; class Magnoliopsida; order Malpighiales; family Euphorbiaceae; genus Aleurites; species Aleurites moluccanus. Next base: position 24,976 of record CANXYC013045324.1, on the reverse strand, counting down.
GACCAAATTTTAAAAGAGAATGAAATTTTTTAAAATGATTTAAATAGTTTAAAATCGTTTCTTTCAAAACAAGAAAAAGAAAAAGAAAGTATGGTTTTTAAAACTCCATTCATTAGACATCATATTTCTTATAATTCTCATTGTCGTAATTGTAAAAACAATCATGCCCTCAATAAGAAAAAATATAAGTATAACATTCATAGTCATAAACACAAATTTAATGGATATTGTTATTCATGTAATAGTTATGGATATAAATCTTATTTTTGCAAAACAAAAATGCATCATTCATATAGAAGTAGAAACAATATGACATTTTTCAAATATTGTTCTTATTGCAATAAATATGGTCATATTATTCATGAATGTGCCATTAAATGGAAGCAACAAAAAATTAAGTTAGTTTGAGTTGTTAAAGGCACAAAGGCTAACCCCCATGGATCAAAAGAAAAAAGGGTACCAAAAGTGCATTCTTCTATCTTTTCTATGCAAAATTTTTTAAAGAAGAATGATGGAACAAAAATGGTCTATCAACCCCCACATAGAAGATATGGTGCAAACAAAACTCATGCTTATAGAGCATATGGGCACATAGGCCATGAACCAAGGGATATGAAGCTTTCAATAATTGGAGAAGCTCATATAAGAGAAGGCACTACCAATGGAGTAATGGTAGCAAGCCTCAATGGAGAAAAGCTTGGTAAAGATAAGTATACCTCCACCCCCTTTGCAATTCAAATAATAAATATGCTTTGAAATTGATTGAATTGCATATTTGAATATGTTTAAATGACGCTTGAATGTGTTTGTTGCATTCATTCAATGTGTAAGGGGGAGAAAATGTTTTTAGAAATTTTTCAAAATTTTTGATGATTTTTACTTTGATGATCCTTGAATCCCTTGAATTTTATTTGATTGATTAAGGAGAAGAAAGTTTTATAATTTCAATTGGTATCATTTGTATGATTTCATTGGTATCCCTTTGGTACTTCAATTGGTATAAATTATTTTTAAAATGGGGAGAACTTAACCTTTTTAATAATATTAAAAAGGGGGAGAAGTATGCATATACAAATGTTCACATTTAATTGGTATTTTTAAATGGTTAAGCTATTTTGCTTATTTATTTGAATAATTATATGCATGGTTTTGTTATCATTAAAAAGGGGGAGATTGTTAGTCCTTTTGGGTTTGATGTTGATTTTGATAATAACAAAATAATATAAATGTGTTATTATGAGCTATTTTGTTTAATTATTTGAACACTTGTATGCATTGTTTTGTTATCATAAAAAAGGGGAAGATTGTTAGCCTTCTTGGTTTTGATGTTGATTTTGATGATAACAAAACAATATAAATGTGTTATTTGTGCTAATAATTTGTTTGAGTTGATTGAGTCATGAGAAATCATGGCCATTGTTCCAATTATAGGATTAACACATTTTAAGGAGTCTATAGAGTGCACATGCTAAGGGGAGCAAAATTGAAGAAGTACATAAGTTAGGTTGCTGAATTTTGGTGTGTCGCGGGAGTGACCACTTGTAGTCGCCGGCGCAACGCTAGGAACAAGTTTTGTCACAGGTGCGACAAAGTCAGTCGTAGCCTTCAAAAGTTTCTGGTAGCGGGCGTGACATTTTTCAGTCGCGGGCGCGAAATTAATTTGAAAATTTCTAAAAACTCACAGAAACTAAAAATGAACAGTGTCACATCTGTCGCGGGTGCGACAAACAGAGTCGCGGGCGCGACACCAAGAAGTTGCGGGCGCGACACCAAGAAGTTGCGGGTGCGAAATTAAATTCATAATATCTTCAAAAGTTTCAGTAGCGTCAAGGTGAACAGTGACACAAAAATAGCGGGTGCGACAAGGACAGCCTCAGCTGCGATTAGTGATATTCAAAGGTATGACTCCGAAAAACTGACAGTTTTGCATAAAGTCTGAATTTATGTCAAATTCTGTATAAATTGGGAGAAGTTATTAGGACAAGCCATATATGTATGAAAATATGTGGATGTCTAGTTTTAGGAATAAAAATAAGTTTGAGCATTGGACATTGAAAAATGAAGATATGAATTTTTGAAAAAATTATACTCAAGCTAATAGACTAGGACAGAGTAGATGGGACAACTTAAAAATATTTCTGAAAATTATAGAAGAATAATTTGAGCATGAAATTTCACAGGATTGAATCTATAGATGTCTAGTTTTATATAGAAAAAGAATCAAGTCATTTAGAGCTTTATAGAAGGAGAAATTGAAGAATTAGTAAAACATACTCAAACTGTCTTATAAATTGGAGCAATAAAATGTTATGATTTTTTTGGACATGAAGATGGATTATTTTGGAGTTGAATTAAGCTAAAAAATTGCAGTAGACATCTCAAAGTATCCAAATCAAAAAATAGTGTATGATTTGGACTTGTATAACTTAAGATATGATGAAAATAAATTACTACTTTGGCTAGATAAAAAGTCATGGGCGCGACTCGAAAAATCGTGGGCACGACCGCCGCGATTCTGACAACAAAACTAGCCGTTGAAAATGGTTATAACAGCTATATTTTAGTTTTTAATGACCATAACGACTATATTTGATGTTAAGCTATAAATACAAGTTGATTTGAAACTTAAGAAAGTTAAAAAATAAGAGAACAACAATTGAAATCATTGATTTAAGCTTTTGTGTTAAAATCATACTTGTTTATGGCTTAAAGAGTTTATATTTGTAAAACATCAATTTGTGAATTTTAAATTGTAAAATCCTTGAATTCATTAAGACTAATTGATTATTTGAGAGTTGGAAAAACTCTAGGGAAATTCTTTTTCTTCTTCATTTGTATTTCTATTGGGTTTGAGTGTGAGCCATAGAAAATACTTGTAAAGCTTTTAGTGTGAGTCTTGAAAACACTTGTAAAGATTTGAGTGTAAACTCGTAAAACACTTGGGTTTGATCTTGCACCCGTAAAAGGATCGAAGTAAAATACTCAAGTATGATCTTGAGAAGTGGAGGTAAGCAAGGGTTGACCGAACCACTATAAATCTTTGTATTCTTTCTTTTTCCCTTTCCTTCCTTCTTTTTGTAAATTTTTATTTGATGATAATTCCGCAAACAACCAATTCACCCTCCTCTTGATTGCCAAATGGACTAACCAAATTCATGTCAAAATTTTACTGGAATATTAACATGGTATGACATATTATCTCAATTATTTTATTTAACGTGTCTCTTCAAATTCACATCAAATGAATTTTAGTGACAAAATTATAAATTTTTTTTAAAATTTAGTATTTTTTTTGAAATTATTTATATTTTTTACCTTTTAATTTTTTAATTATTTTTTCATTCTAAATATTTTTTAACTTTTTAGTTAAAAATATTTTTAAATTATATTTACTAATATTTTTTAATTATTTTTTACTTTTTATCAAAATATTCTATTAATTATATTCAATAATATTCGTTTAATTATTATCAACATTCTCTTTTAATTTAAGTGAATATATTATTTTAATTTAAGCTTTATTTAATTTTTATAAATTCAAATGGGTAATTTTTTTTTTTAAATCAATATATGAATCCAAAATCAATGGCTACTTTTTTTATTCAAAATATTCTACTTCTTAAGTAAAAATATTTTTATAATAAAAAAAAAATATAGATTTATTTTATTATATTAAAATTTAAGTAAGTTGTTTATTAATTTCAATATAAAATAATTTAATAAATTTTAAATCTTAATTATTGAATTATTACTTTTTATATAAAAATTTATATAAATTTTGATGTAATTTAATATATTTAATAGTTATTAATTTACTATAAAAATATCTTCTAATTTAATAAGTTTAAATTAGAATAATATTTTCACTTAAAAATTAAGAGAATATTTTAATTGAAAAAACAATCAATCATTTTAAATTAAAAAATAACTATGATTTTAAATTGGTAGATTGATTTTTAAGGAAAATTTATGATTTAAATTTATAAAAATTAAATAAAGTTTAAATTAAAATAATATTTTTATTTAAAAAATAAAAAGAATATTTTGATAAAAATAAATATAATTAAAAGAATATATAATAAAAATAATTAAAAAATCAAAATATAAAAATTTAAATGATTCTAAAAATATTAAATATTAAATTTTTTTAATATAATCACTAAAATTCTTCTGACATAAATTTAAAATGACGTGCTAAAACTTATGGCTAGGATTGTACCATATCAACATCTCTAATAATATTTTAGTCAAAAATTTTCTGATAACCTTTAGTTAAAAACAAAACATTTAAGTATTAATTTACAATAATTTTTCTAATGATGAAATTGAAAAAAATTACTAGAATTTGATGATTTTCAATATCATTTATCCGAAATACTATGGGAAAGTTGTATTTCTATTTAGGGTAGAGATTTTAATGGTTAGTAGCCAACACAAACAAAGAAAAACCATGTGAAAGATGTATTTCTATTTTTTATTTTTTATTTTTTTTTAATTTATTTATGGGACTATGGGAAAGTTATATTTCTATTTAGAGGTGTAGAGATTTTATTGCTTATTAACCCATAATGGCCCATAGAAAAACTATGTGAAAAGTTGTATTTCTAATTTATTATTATTATTATTAGGATAAAATGAGATTTAATAAAATTAATACTTATATCCTTGCACTTTGAGAAAATAGATATTAGGTCTTTAAAATTTTATTTCGTCATAATAATTAATCATTTCGTTAGTTTTTTTAAAATTTTATATTAAAAAATTAAAAATTAAATAAAAAATAAATTATTTTTTCAAAATACTCTCATTTTCAACCTTTATATTTTTTTTCCTTCATTTTCTTTCCATTTTTCTTTATAAAAAACTCATATTCATATATTTATTATTTTTTCTTTATCATGTGATTTTTTTCTTTTTTTTTTTGTGATTAATTAATAAATTAATTAATTGTGTAAATTTTGGATTTATTAAAATTAAATGAAGTAAAATTTGTGTATGAGTATTGTAATTAGTAAAATTATGTTGAGAAATATGCTTTGATTGTGAAGAAAAGTGAAGAAAATTTGAGGTAGGTTTTAATGGAATAATATGAAAAATAAAATTTGATAAAAAATTAAGGGTGTTTTTTTTAATGATATTTAATAGCCAAATAGATGGAAAAATCAATTATTACGACGAAATCAAATGTGAGAGACCCAATAACTATTTTTTAAAAATATAAAAATCCAAATGTTAATTTTGTTAAATTTCAAGAACTAAATAGTATTTTACCCTTATTATTATTATTATTATTATTATTATTATGGGGTTGTAACCCTCCTTTCTAGTAAAAAAAACTAAAAAATTATTGCTTATTTTATTATAATTAATTATATATTTTAATATTTATTCTTATATAGTTAAATTTCTAATTAGAATACGATACAAATTAAATTAGTTGTTTGGTTTAATTGTATATTTTTAAGGGTTAAGTCTATCTGACAATCAATCAATTAAATATATTCCCTTTTATCTTTTATTTTTAACTTGTCATATGAAAAAATTTAGGAAAAACAATAATTATCTTGTTGAAATATCATACTCTGAAAACAAATATTAAGTGAAGAATTCCCTAATTTTGCACAAAAATAAACTAAGTTTGCACAATGATTGATTTAATTTTTAATTAGCAATATTAATTGAAGAATTCCCTAATTTTGCACAAAATTAAACCAAAATTGCACAATAAATGATTGAGTTACGCGGAGGGAATTTTGTAGAGTAAGAAGAAAAAGAAGGGAAAAAGGAAAATATAATCCCTTAAATTTAATGCTTAATAATTAATAATTTTTATTTTTTTTATTTTATTTAAATTTTTTATTTCATTATATATTTTATCTTTTATTTTATATATTTTATATATATTATATAATTTATTTTTTAAAATATTTAAACCGTTAATTTTTTTTATAAATAATTTAACATATATAAAATAAAATAAAATAAAAAAATAAAATATATAATAAAATAAAAAATTTAAACAACTCGTTAGTAGATCATCAAATGAATCTTTTGAGTTGTCAATCCCTTAATTTAATCACTATTCTAAGAACAGTTGGAGCACGTAATTGTTTGTTATTACCAACTTGAATTAAAAAAAAAAAAAAAAAAATAGTATTGACATTATTCTCAACAAATAATCAACCAAAACTATGTTATTATTATAGTTTTATGGGATGATTTCTTGGTTGGAAAGGGAAGTATGTTCGACCTGTAATTCAAATGGATTAAATTTAGGTGTCATATCATTTTAAATGACCTGATCAAAACTCTAGCTAATATATATAATATTCCTCCGATTTTTTTTTTATCTATAATTTAAAGTTATGAAAATATTTATTAATTATATTTAAAATAATTTATTTAATTTTATATTTTTAATTTTATTTAAAATTAAATTAGTATATTAAAATTAAATGTTATAAGAATAAAATAGAAAAAATTAATAAATATTATTTTAAAAATTTAAAACGATAATTAAAAATATAAATAAATAAAATTTTAAAATAATAAATAAAAAAATAATTAAAAAAAAATATATATTGTAGATATTTTATTGGAATTTGGGATTTTCTGAGTTCCCGTAGGTCCTACTATCTTTTGGAATAGTTTAATCATTTAAGTTTTTTTCTTTACATATATAAACCAACTCTATGAGAATTTAAATTCAATATCTTACATTCCTGTAATAGAGGGCAATAAGATTCACCTAAAGGCTTAATATTTAATCATTGGGATTTATTTGTTGTTCCGTATTGAACATTTAATTATATTTTTATTATATGCAAACCCTTAGGTGAATATTTGTACTTTAGATAAATTTTAAATTTTAAAGAATTAATTTTTAGTTTTAAAAAAAAAAAGTTTGACTCCTTGTAATTAACTTAACACTTTCTTAAAGTAACATTGACCTCGTCCCATTTTATTAGCCCAAAGTTTGCACACGATTTTTGGGTGGAATTTTCCTTTCTTTTCTTTTTTAGGAACTCTTGGTAGGACAATTAGATGTTGATCACATAAATATAATATTTGTTAGATCTAGCATAAGCTTTGGATTGATTAATCTAATATTTTTTATTATCTCCCGTGTTAGGGATGTAATTGAGGGTTCACAATAACACTAAGGAAGAAAGAAAAAATTTTAAATAAATTTAATTTATTACGTAAGATTATTGATGTAGCGAAATTTTTTTAAAAATATGTTGATTTTAGATGAATATTAAATTAATAGGTATCAACATTTATTGATTTAAAAAATATCAAAAGTTAAAAGAAATAATTTTTTACACAAAATATTATTTTAATTCAATTCAAAAACTGTTTTAATCCTAAGACTTACATTACTATGTATAGGTAATAATTTTCAAAAAACTCTAATTATCTAATATGATAATTTATTGTGAAAAGAAAATAAATCATCAAATTTACGTAAATGAAAAAATAAAATATTATAAAAATAATGCTTTAAAAGGCGTTTTAAAATAAATTTTGTATTAAAAGAAAAAAAAAATAAAAAAAAATAAAAAATCCTAAATTACCAAAATAAAAGTTTATATGAAGGAATTTGATTAAAATACGTAGTCAGTCATTGTCACATACGATAAATTGAATCCGTTGCTCTGTTTCCCATTAAATTAGGATCAGATCAAATCTAAAACTAAACATCTCCTGTGATCCATTTATTTTACTTTAACTATTTTACATGGTCAAACTGATTCATAAATTTTAGAATTTGAATATTTATATTAATTATGAACTATGTAATTGTGATATGATATATCAAAGTGTTAATTACAATATAATTATGAACTATGTAATTGTGATATGATATATCAAAGTGTTAATTACAATACACATCTCATAATTTAAATAATTAAGACAATAAAAAAAATATAATATTGAACCCTTAATCACAACCCAAGCAAGGGAGAATAAAAAATATTATGAGTTGAAAATAAAAATAAAGAGTTGATCCAATATCAATATTTTTTTTCATAAAATTTTTATATTAAAATTAATGGAATTGATAAATAAATTTATTCTCCACGTTATTAATCAGAATTTAATTTTTAAAATATATTATAAATAATAATTTTTTTTTTCATTTGCTAGTCTTTTAATTTTAACACAAATAAATTACTTTCTATCATATTACGGAAGTGTTAAGAAAAAATGACATATGATATCATCATACCGCTGAATAAAATAAATAATATTACAGAATATGCATATAACTTAAACCAACTAAAAGAGAAACATCAATAATTGCAAATCATATCCAATTAACCCATCTAAAAGTTTAGAATCAAAGTAAGAAATGACACACAAACACACACTCTGCAAGCACAGTGTCACGTCATTCTATAGTTGGAAGCCAGTCCATCTTCTAAAACTACCGAGATGATTTCCTACACAAAATGCCATTCCTATCCCACTTCTTCCTTCAGTGCCAATTCCTTTATAGTACAGTCTCCAATCATGATCAAAATTTCCATCCATTTGCACCAAACAAGGAGATCCAACCCCTTTGTTATCCCATTCATCTTTCTCTGAAGAAGCCTTTAGCACTCCTTCCTCTTCTTGAAATCTCCTCCACCCTTTTAATCCATCTGGAGAAATTGCCAGTCCAATAATCCTCTTTCCATCACCACCAACACCTTCATATGCCATTACATACTTGCCATCCTTTTTATTCCTAACAACATTTGCATTCATTACACCATTCTCATCAAAACAACCAATTTTTCCTCCTCCCATTATCTTCCCCAATTTTACCCACCTAATCCCATCTCTCGATCTTGCAATTCCAATGCTAAATTTCCCATCTTTCATGTCAAATGAATGATAATACATTCTTAAATCACCATTTTTATGAAAAATAACTTGTGGGTTAGCAATAAACAATGAGTCCCAGTCTCTCTCAGAACCTACATCAAACAATGCTCCACTATGATGCTCTCCTTCAATTCTAGCCCAATGTCTTCCATCCTGACTTATTGCCAAACCTGGCAAGGATTTAAAAATTTTCCTATTGGCATAATCTTCATTATTAAAGCAAAACCTCTCTGGATTTTCTAAATTGAACTCAAAATAATCATAATCTGCAGAAAAATCCACATTCTCAGAACTAAAACCAGAGTAATAAAGCCAATACACAGCACTTGAGGCTCTGATTTTAGAACTAGACATAATAACCACTTCACTAGGCCTAATACTCATAGTATCAAATGCCCACCAATCTTGACCACAATTCATTACCATACCCACATCCTCATTTGATTTAACGGGCCCTACCCCTCTTTCCCAGTGAATCCCATTATTTGAAATTGCTAATCCTATAGAATCAGAAAATGGGTTTTCACTAGAATTGCCATAGTACCACATGTACCATCTCTCTTCCTCATCACTTAGGAACCTTTTCACCACTGGCGACCCAATTTCTTTGCTATCCCACGAATTTACAGGCCCCAAATCAAACACCAATCCTCTAGATAAAGATTGGGACGGAAAAGAAGAGGAAAGTGAATTACTTGAAACAGGGGTTGATGGGTTTTGGGGTTCTGGGCTAGAATTGGAGGCAGAGCTCGAACCTTGGCCTGCTCCATTGTTTGTGTTGGTGTCTGGTTTTGTGGAGCAGCAAGTGAGGGAGAGAAGGGTATTGTTTCTTCTTGAGGCATAAAGACTGAGCAATTTAGGTTTTGTTGAAGGCAATAGTGGGATTAAAGCAATTGGGTTAGCTAGTCTTTGGATGACAGAAGTTGCAAGAACATTAAAGATTTTGGGCGTTGAAGTTGCTGATGGTGATGCTACAATTTCCATGGCTGGAGAGGAGATAGGGTGGTGAATGGAGTAGGACTAAGGACCAATGAAAAGGTGACACCTCTTTTTTTGTTTTTAGTCTTTGGTAGATTTCAATGAAGTCCTGAACCAGAAGTGAAAATAGTCGTACTCTCAGTGTTGGAGGCAATTCATGCATCACCTTTAAAATTGCTTTTTTATAATTTATTTGGTATTAAAATTGAAATTATATTTTTTTTTGAAAAAAATAATGTTTTAAATGTTATTAAAAATTATTAGTTTATATAAATTATTAGCTCAAATTGACAATTATGTCAATATTACAATTTTAATATGGGCAAATATTAATATTTATTATTAAATAAAAGTTCACAAGACTAGAGAAATTGAATATGAAACCTCGTAGTTTCTATACCTCAACCTTCGCCAATCTAGATAAGACATCGTTTGGCAGAGATCCAGACACTTAAACAGGAAAAGTTGAGGTCACAGAATGATCTTTTACATGTATATGTGCTCTTTAATGAATTGAAAAGTGAGAAAGGAACACTATCATGTACTTGTTCTTCAAGATAGGTAGCTTACAAATATAAGCAAATTCCGTAAATAATATATATATATATATATTTTTTCTTTTGTGACTTTTGCACTTTATTCTTTGGGCAATAAGAGGATTATTCTACTGAAGTTGCCTTCAACTTTACGTGTCTCTCCATAATTAAACTTCATCTACCTTGTGAATAAGAAAAGATAAATCATAGTATGGACTATGGAGCTACTAAACAATTGTCTAATTTCATAGTTTTTAAATGATGTTAAATGTGATTATTAAGAACTTAAGCTGAGTCATTTATTTCTTGTTCTTCCCTTTCCATTTCTATAATGCATAAAAAATATACATAACCATACTTTGACTCAGTTGTACAATTGTAATTAACTTCAGATTTCATAATTATAAATATAAATATTTTACTACCTAGGAGAAAATGAAGAAGAAAAATGGGCTATAAGTCAAGTGGGCTGTTCCCATTGACACATAATCCCATAATTTAAAAGATTAGGAGCCCAGTTTGGTGAAAATTAAGAAACTTCCCCGAGCCCAATATGTTAACAAAAGCTATATGCCGAGGCACTCTTGTTCTATGAAAATAGTGAATAGCATGACCAAAATGCGTAGTCAAGAATTGGTCTCATAAACCCACATATGATTTGTGAGTATAACAAAGAAAGATCTTTAGCGAATGGGACATTATTGTACAGTTGAAAAATACACACTATCATTAAACTAACTATGTCGGCTACAAATGCCACTAATTTAAATACATTAATGTGTTATTTTTTTTTTAAATATCAGAAAAATAAAAATTAATTTTAAATTTATTATGAGATAAAATATGTATTTACTACTAAAATATGATTCATATGATTCAATGTGCTATGTGATGATTTAAAAAAAAACTCAAATACATGAATTTCGAGAGAAATTCGCTAAGCAATTAAGAATGAAAGAAAATAAAGATAAAGAAAGTTGTACATCATATGTTTGCAAATCTCTTTACATATCTCTTAGCTATATTCAAAGTAGATGGAATTTTTTTTTTTTCCCTCAATTGAACTGCAGATAACAGTTAATCTATAAGCGCAGAGTATTTTTTTCAATCGAATCATACATATTAATCAATCTTGTTTTTCTTTGTCAACTAGTCAATTTTAATAATAATTATCATTTGAAACTTAAATTTAATGGAAAAAAACAACTTTTACTAATGTTTATTCTTTTTTAGCATAAATATATTTATTATTATTATTAAATATATATTTTCCTATTCTTAGTATATTGTATAAATTAATTATATAATATGCTAAAAATTGAAATGTGTTAAATAAATATTTATATCGTATAAGCCCTTGTACTCGTCAATCAGCGACGACGCCGTTTTACCCATGTTTACAAGAAGTAGAGAAATGAGGAAAGGCGCGGTGGTAGAAAGAAAACAGAAGCAGCCATGTCGTTCATGAGAGGAGATTTGCTAACGAGAACTAGAAAGCTAGTCAAGGGCATGGCCAAGGCTGAGCCTATTTGGCTTAAAGCCATGGAACAGTCAGCTTCTCTCTCTCTCTCTATCGTATTCCTGTGATTGAATGAAAAATCCCCTTTTATTGATATCCAAATTCATCAATGGCTAATTCATAACCCTTTGTTTTTTTTTTTTCTTTTCCTAATCTGTGTACTTGATTTCATAAATTTTAGGGCACCACCGGCGATATTTCCTCGGGCGAATGGGAAAGTTCAGAAAATCAGTCTCCCGGAGGATCCTTACATAAGGAAGTTCTTCAGCAAGCATCCAGATTCCAAACATGAAGATGCCATCAAGTATTATTCTTTCTACTTTTTTTTTTTGTTATGAATTTTAACTTTTACGAGCTGCCATTAGGGTTTTAGTTGTTTTTTGTTTTTAAAGCTTTTTCGAATTTTAGAATTTAGGGATTTGTATGTGTTCGAATTGCAACTATTTTTGGATTTTTCAGAGAATAATGGAACCATTAGAATAGTTATTATGCTTTTGCCAATGTTGAGAAACATTGTTTAGAATTGGAATTTAGAAACTGTTATTTTGATTTTCTGAGTTTCCAACTCAGATCAGTTGCTAGAGCACTGATATTTATGAAATTATTGAACTTTTTTTTTACTATGCCTTAGTGCTAAGACTTGATTGGTTTTCTAATTCGGGGATTCTTTAAAATATATCTACAGAAGCTTTCTAGTTCTATCAGTCTCTTTGAGATTTTGGCTCTAATTGTGATCTATGTAACAAAAATGAAGCAGGACTTATTATAATCTCTGTGTGTAATACAAGTAAAATCAAAACATTCATAATTCAGCTTCACTTATGCTTTACATGTGTACAGGATTTGTGGTTTTGTTCCCCCTCCAGCCCGTGTATTCGGTATGCGGGTGCTTGAGTTGAAGGAGCAGGGAGTTAGTGAGGAGGAAGCTATGGCTGTAGCTGATGTATGTTTTCTGGACTCTTTGAGTTTTATTGTTTCCACGAGCATGTTTAATGTTCTGTCCTCATTTCCTTGACCTAGTTTTAATCTGTGATGATTTTTGGGGTGTGTAGATGGAATATCGGGCAGAGAGAAAGGCTAAAAAGAAGGCTTATGCTAGATTGAAACAAATTGCTCGAATGCAGGGGGAAAGGCCTCCTCCTAATCCCTATCCTAGTGCCATTAAGGAGATACAAGCTGAGGAGAGGAAGTATGTTCGTGACCGTTTCTTCAATCCCAGCATATATCAAATTGTGAAGAGGCTGAAAGAAGAGAAGAAAGCTGAAATCCAGGACAGACAAAGAGGTGGCTAGCAATATTATAGTGGCTCCATGGATTGGTTGCAGTAATTAGTTGAGCTAGCCAGCCACGAGACAGATCATATCTGGATTTATATTTTGCTTGATAGTCATCTGAAATTTTTTTGGACTTGCATAATTTACTTGCTTCTATTTTTCTTTTATACTTTCTTTTTGGAGTCGTGGAATTTGTTATTGTAAGTTTTTTGCAAACTAGTTATCATGATCTTTGTTGAACTGCCATTGATTTTTTTTTTTTTTTTTTTAATTTCCAAGTACAGTTGTATGGTTTCTGTCGATCAAACTGTCTCAAACTCCAGAAGATATAATTCTTCCTTATTTGGCATAAATTTAACTTACAATTCAGCAACTCTTCCATAGCTAAATTTATCATACAACATTCTCAACCAGAATCTGGTTAAAGTGAATATTACACTACAATTCCCTAGATACATGCCCGTGTAGACCCCATGCCAAATGATTTACGTAACACATCTAGAATTGATTGCAAAATTGGTTAACTAATGAAAATAACAATGGCTATTATAACTCATCATGACCATCTACTACCTTCAGTCCCCAGCTCATATCCTCACAATGTCTCACATGAGGAACTAAAGCACCTGTGTCAGCTCCTCTCTTTGCTTTACAATCATAGAAGGGAGGAGCATGAAAACAAGGCTCCATTGACATTGCTCGGCGACAAGGTGGATCAGGAGCAATCTCATTTTCGGGCTTGTAAAGGATCCAAGGTCTCAAACCTCCAAGACCTTGTGCAACATAGCCAAAGGTGGACCATGAACTTGTAACCAATGTTTCGGTCAAACTGAGGAGGTACATCTCTGCCCATGCCTTCCTATTGTGCATCTGCTTCTCTGTTTGCTGATACTCTTCATGGCTTGGCTGGTAAACACCAACAACTTCCCCAGTCAAAGTTGGGTATTCCCAGTACATGTTCTTTAGATTCTCAGTGTACCCAGAATTTAATGATGTCACTAATACAACTTTCAATTTTGGGTTCTCAGAGAGACTGACAGCAGAGTCTTGCATATCTACTTCAGGCAGCAATTTCTCCTTCAGAGCACAGGCTAAAATTTGATCCATCACATGTTTAAAGGGACCTGGTCTCGAATCAAAAACTCTTATTTGAAGGCCAATGCTCTCATCTGCCTTAGCTAAGTAAGTTTTATAATACCTTGTGATTAGTCCCCATACATGATTTGAGGGGTGGAAAAGGTATCGCCCCAGGTGGTGGAAAGTGGTCCCTTTCTGAGGAAATAATTTGGTCAGCTCTTGCTCAAAAGATGTAATCAAGAAAAGTGATGGGACAAAGTAGTTATCTGATCTCATAATCAACCAGGGGATTTTTGCAAGAAGAGATTGATCTTCATCGCAGAAGAAAAGTTTATCATGATCATCATAATCATGAGCTAAATGAAGGTATAGATATGGCAGAATTGACTCTGCTGAAGCATTTATGACATTGTTCTTGAGCATGTTCCCATAACAATAGGAAGATTGCTGACCAAAACTTCCAAATTGATCAATAATAGGGAAATCCATGGGCAGTAACCATGAATTCTCTGGAAATGGCTCACAAAAGAGATCATCGATATCCTTACCTCGGTCCACAAGAAGGACTCTATTTGTAAGAAGAGCATAAAGAAATGTAGAAGCTAGGGACAGTATTCTGTTGCCCAAGCCACTAAAAGATATCCACACAATATATTTACATTCATCAGAACCAATTCTTTGGCCAGACTTGAGCTGTTCTAAAGCTCTGTTATAAGATTCAGTATTTGGTCCACAGCGTTTATGAAGATCTTCATAACTTCTGAGACGAGAAATTAGATATGAAGAAGGCTTATGGAGTGAAGTCTTGCGATATAAAAAAGACTGGTACCTACTAGTGCAAGCAGCTTCATCAAATCCAGCAGCAAGAAGTCCACCAAGCAACTTTTCATTTGGATTGCCAGTAAATTGTGATACAACATTTTCAGACCCTGAATTGGAAAAACAACCCGAAAATGACTACAAACATTTTTGCTTTTGTTTTTGAGCTGAAAATTACATTAACTTGAAAATGACTGAAATCATACACAAAATAGGGTGAGGATGAAGATAAGATTACTCAAACATCCCATTCTATTCCATTCCAATTTCACTTTTAATTGAATTGATTTCAAATAAAGTGCTATTGGATGTCTAAACAGTTAATATCTATTGATACTTTTGTATTTGCCATACTGTGTTAGATCTAAATCAAGTATTCACTCAATCTTGGATTTAATTGCTTAATTGCTACCAAAATTAAGGTTAATTTAAAATGAAATCTCTATGCTTGAATTTTAACAGGATCACTAAACTTTAATATCTAGCAGCAAAAAATAACTCAAATTTTATTTTATTTATAATTCAACAAAGTCATTATTTCTTATTTAGGTAAAATACTCAAATCCCACAATTTGCTACTTCTCGTTGTCGTCGTAACTAAATCTAAAATTACTTGAATAAAATGCAACCTCCCGAATCAAAACTACAAAAAAGAAAAAGAACTCCAAATGAACAGTGAAGAAACTCACCAAGTCCGAGACCTAATGATGAGAACGATGTGACATTTGGTTGGGCTCTGTTGTCGAGAACTCTGGCGTCGGCGTAGCCTAACGACCGATCTGAAGGTGGGTGACGAAGGATGATGGAAAGAGCAAATAAGAGTGGCAAAGCAACCAAACCAGATGCCAAGATCTTGGTGAGCGTCATGGTCGTGGTTCCGAATCTCCTGACTTGGAATCGAGAGAAATGGGAAAGGCCTTGATCCTTGTACTTTGATAGTGATAATCGCCTTCTTGTGAAAGATTTTAGATCCATTCAGTTCTGTGCATTAATAAGATTTGGGTTTCACTCGTTGATTCAGAGCTCTATTTGGTTACAGAGTAAATGGTGAATACTGAAGAGGAGAGGGAATGCTGAACAGATGGGCTGTGTCTTTTGAGTTGGAACAGAGGTTTAATGTTCTGGACCCAAACAATGTAATATTTAATTTGAGTTTTTATTAAAAAAAAGAAAAAGGAAAATATATATTTGGTTTTATAACTGCTGAGAAATCATTTATTCATTTCTCAAACACTAATTAGAAATATATGCTCTTTATATTTTTAATATATATTATAAGTCATTATGAAAAAGAAAAAATTCAAATGAGTAATTTTAATTAAAATATATAATTATAAATAATTTTAAAAATTTAAAGTATAATAATTTATTTTTAAATGATTGAGGGGGTATTTAAATACTCAACTATAAAATCTAATTGTCTTTTAAAAATATACGCGTTGATAATTAAATTTTTTTTAGTATTTTGATATCAAATTATTAAAAATTAATTATCAATTTAAAGAGAAATCGGTAAAATTTAAGAGTGTGTTTGGATAAACAATTAATCATTGTCGATTTGAAATAAAAATATTTTTTTTCAGTTTATAAAAATTCTAATTGATAATTACAATTTTTATTTATTACTAAATTTTGCCGATTTAAAAAAAAAATTGATAATTGATTTTTAATAATTAAACATTCAAACATTCAACAATTTCTCAATTGTCGAAATGTGCATTTTTAAACGGTAATTGAATTTTGTAGTTGAGAATTCAAATATCCAATAATAGCAAGTAAGAGTTGCGATTGTCGATTATAATTTTTACCAATTGAAAAATATATTTTTTTATCTCAAATCGATAATTATTAAAAATTCATCCAAACACCTCTAAATATAATTATTAAAGTTAAAAATCTCGGGATATGTCAAGGTAATAAGTCATATTAATTAAAATTTTAAGATGAATTAATATTCTTAAATTATATATTTCAAAATAATTTTTTAATTATATAATTAAAAATAAGTGAATAAAAATTTAAAATTATGTCAACTGACTAATAATAAATAGAGATATCCATGGATTGAATATATGGCAAATATTTAAAAGGGCATTATTATTTTAGGGAAAAACATAAACAAAGTGTTCTTAATTGCCATCACAATATGAAATCAGTTATAAATAGGTTTATTACTTGATTTAGAGATTTTAATGAGATTATCCATTCAAACTTCACTATCCTCCATTCTTTTTTAAGTATTTTTCAATGTTCCAATAAAATAAAAAAAAAGATTTCGTACTCCATATATCAACATATTGCAATCCTTAAGAATGTTATTCTTGATTATGATCAATGACTGAGGGAGGGAACCAAGAAATACCATGGCCTCTTATCGTCCAAAATGTAAAATTTTTTAATGTAAAATTATTAAAATTTAATCATACATTATATTTGGATCTTTCATTTTAGGTGAAAATTTTCTTTAAATATATAAAAGTTGACTTAATTATAAGGATTTTTAGCAAAATATTTTGATACAACGGTTAGTTTTTTTGACAGCTATATCATATATATTTTATTACTGACAGTTGTCACCTATTAAATAGTTAAACAGTTACGGTTTACAAAAATTTTAATTTTAATTTTTTTTGAAAAAACATATAATTATTTAAAAAAAAATTAATTTTTTTTAAAAAAATAATATTTAAATAAAAAGATAAATATTAATATTTATTATTAATAATAATTAAATATATTAACATCAAACAACTAATAATAATTTTATCAAATATTTAAAATAATTAATTATTACATAATAATCACTAATTATCAATCTCGACTAACAACCGCTAAAAATAACTAAATCAAATGTAATTTAAGTACTTTTACTAAATGGTATCCTCCAAATTCAACCTATGCAGTCAGAAACTTCTTTTTAGCATTGGACTTGATATTAAATTTTGATTTAAAAAAAAAAAAAAAAAAAATTCCTTATGAATGAGATTAATCCACATGTTGACAAGCATGATATTTCGTATTGAGAGGTATCAGATAACCTGCTCATCTTTTAATGTGATCTATTGGTATTTTATGTAGTCAGGTTTATTTATTTTTATAATTTTCAATAATAAAGACAGTAAACGAGTGTGTGGTTCATGTGAGGAAACTGGAATCCAATTTCGAACAATAACTTTTCCATGTCGGTGCCTATGCCAAAGTAAGAAGTTGTTGCAAAAAAGGACAATAAAATAATGGCCTTTTATTTTAAGAAACACCAATATTAGCAATCATTTTAAAATAAAAATAAAATTAAGTAATTTAATCGATACAATTCATAATTAAATTATCAATTAAAATTTATAAATCGACTTAGCAAATTAAGCACCACCAACCTAGTGTGTACATAATAATAAAGTAAAACTTAGAAATTTACAGAAAAAATTTAATATATATCAATTGAGATTGAAATTTAATATATATCAATTGAGATTGAGTCGATTTGTTGAAATTTTATAAAAATTAAATTAGATACAAATTAAATCAAATAAATAAATAAGAAAATCAAAATTTAAATTAAAACAAATCGTAAATTCAATTTCTTGAGCAATTTTAAATGGACTTTTTTTTTTTTTGTTCACTCCATTTCGCACTCTTATTATCAAGCATTGGATTGGATTGGTTTTATAGTTATTATACTAATTATCATTACTGTGCTTACTTTTAAGATTTGGGTTTTGCTTGTATGGGTATTGTGTTAAGTAGGGATTTGGGTTTTAGTGGGGGTGATGTATCGGGGTTTTAGGTAGCTGAACTTTGGATTGAATCTACTTGATTTATCTTCAATTCTGGTGTGTTTTTGAATTTATTCTTGGGTTTTACTATGTCGATTTTGCCACCTGATTGCTAAAATTCAAAGAAACTGGATTGCTTCTTCTTGCATTTTTTTTTTCTATATAGTTTGGCTTGCTTCATATTTAGTGCCTGATAAGAGCAGGCATTTTATTCAGGTTGAAGGAAATAATCAAAATTGTCTTTCCTCTATAGTGGGTTATTGCAGTAATCAGCATATTTAATGTATTGAGAAATTCTAACTGTGATCATTGAGTTGCCTAAATGACAGTTTGATTTTGATCGTCTGGTTCATGCACAGTTCAGATGCATGATTTCATGACAGGTTTCCCTCTTGAAATCCTCTATGTTGATTGCTGTTTAACAGTATCCAGAGCAGCTGGCTAATAATTGATCATTAGAGCTTCCGTTATGGGCGTTTCTTTTGATTTTGGGCTGTTAAGTTAGTGATCAGAGCTTCTATTATGGCTTATTAGCTTTCATTTTCTGTGAAACAATGAATAGTTGTATGTATGAAACCATGATTTTTGTGAACAGTTGAAAATTTGCTTATTTTTTATTTATATATATATATGTGTGTGTGTGTGTATATAGCAGTAATTCTTAATGCTCTGTAAATTATGCAGGTTTCTCCCCACAAGAGAGGCATAAGAAATGGGCCAAAGGCTTTGAAGCCAATTCCTGTGATTATCCGTTGCAGATAAGGATATTGCTAATGATGTTGCCAATTTTAGGAAATCAGTTCATTAGGAAATATTTTTTCATTGTATCGAGTTTCAATAGTTGGGAGATGTTTGAATCACGGTTGCACAAAGTTTGGTTTAGGATAAAGTTTCCAAAGACAAACGACTCTGATTTGATTTCAGAAATTTCAAGGTGCATACAAAATTAGTATTTATAATCATTTCTCGAAGTCAGGTTAACTGCTGCATCGTTTTCTTTATTTTGTATTTTAGTTTTCAAGTGATATATGGAGTGCTTTACATCATTTCTCCTTTTTAGTTTTCTTTTCCTGGATAGAAGAGGTCCTAAGAACAATGAAGTGTCAATTACACTTATTTTTGTTTGATATAAATGGATTTCATAAAATTTTATGAAATTTATTTATAAATTTATAAATTTATATTTATTTTAAATTTAAATTTATTTATAATTTTAAATAATAAAATCTATAAAATTAAAAATAATTAAATTAAATCTTATTAAAATAGTTAATATTTTTAAATGAATTTTACAATATTAAACTAATAAATTTTAGAAAACTAAAATATCTTTATTAATTTTTATATTTTACTTTTTAAATTTTGATAGATAAAAATATATCGATTATGAATTTGACATTTTTATTTATTTGGCGTCATTTATTTTTATTTTTTTTATCAATTTTTTTTATTAAGGGTGGACCATACTTATAATGTAGGGTATTTGCTTGATTATATTCTCTTTTTTTATAAATATTTTTGCAAACTTTTTTATCTTGACCCCTTTATATTTTATTTTTTTTCTTTTTTCTTTTTATTTATTTTTTTATATATTTTGATTTATATTTTATAACTTTTTAATTTTTATTGTATTTTTTTTTACTTTATACTATATAATTACTTTTTCTTCCAATTTTTTCACAATTACAAAACCCTTAATAAATTTAGTTATTTATTGCCAAGATTGTATTTTGTTTTCCAAAAAATAGTGTATATAAAAAGATATTATTGATAAATATTAAATTGAGTTTTAAATAATTGTATTTTTATTAATATAATATGAAATTTTTAAAAAGAAAATAAGTAAATAAATAATATACTTACAGAGGTATTTTTGATAATTTGAAATATTAAAATGAATTATAAAATTATACCAAATATAATATTCATTTGATTTAAAATGAATTCTATATTTATTATTTAATATACTAAATATGAGAATTTATTTGCAAATGATTTTATTTGAAATCTATTTGTAAATAAAATGAATTTCTTGATAGATATAGTGTTAAGATGTGAAATAGGGCAAGTTAATTTCAACCAGTTATCATATTTTCATGTAAATCAAGTGGGCTTTTCGTTATTAACTTTGAAAGGCATTATAAATCCCTTAACTAGTGTTCCCAAAATTCAGGAATTTTTTTTATCTTATTGATCCATCCCCTTGAGTGTTTTCTTTGAAGTATAAAGTATGTTAATGCCTCAGTATATAATGTTTTCTTCTATTCATTATTTGGTTTCAGGAATTGTGGTAGGGTTAAGATATTGAAACTCGATAAACTGTTGCAGTAGTGATAGAGGAAGACTGGCTAGCAAAGAAATTAACCAAGCAGCGTTTAATTATCTGTCTGCTGAGATTAGTGAATCATAGATATTTACGTATGAAACTTGATGCAATTGCCAGCAAATTGAATTGATGTTTCACAGTGATGTGGATTGTTTTGTTTGTACCCCTTTGTTAGTAATATTTTTGTTTTCTAAGCTTTATGTGAAAATTGTTACCTGTTGGAACTTTGATTGGCATCTACCCCTCGTTAGTTTTGATCAATTTATATGGTAAAATAAAGTAGAAAGGTCCAGAGAAAATGAGCCATCAGCATTTTGGTTATATTTGTCTGTGGTGGCGTGAAAGTTGAAATCTTTAGTCAGAGCAGGGTTAACATAACAGTCAATGCACTGATCCTCATATAATTATTCTCAGTTATAGATTGCTCCAGTTCAAGATGGTTAGGTAGGAGTGGTGTCGGTTGAATTTAGGTTTGAAGATTTTATTAAATTAAACTATTTTTTTTATTTAAAATTTTTTTAAATCAAACTAAATCATCATTTAGTCACGTCTAATCAAATCATCAGTTTAGTTCGCTTTGATTTGAATTTATCGCTTTCTGTTTAACGGTTTCAAATCAAAATATTATTTTAATAAATCGACATCATTTTATTATAAATTTATAAAAAAAAATTGATAAATATTGATGCTGAAAAAATGAAAAATAATTCAATATATAATATAAAACTTGTCTATTTTATTAATTAAACATCTAAAATTTATTTTTTCTGAAAAATTATATTTTTTTATTTATTTATAGCTAAATTTTCATGAATGATTTTTTTTCATTTTAAATTAATGTTAGGTTAAAAAAAATATATGGGTGCATATAAAATAAAATAAAATAAATATTCAAACTATAAATTAAATTGAATTTTTAATTTATTTTATTTTTCATATTGAAATCAAATTAAAAAAATTATAAAATTATCGCTTTTAATTTAATTGAATCGGTTTAATTTTATTTAATCGATTTGACTTCCAAAGATTTATAACCCTTTGATAGGGTTGATTAGTTCTACATATTAGTAAGTTGGCTAGGAATATGGCTGTTTTAAATTTCTAATCCTATTTGGAGCATCATGATTGTTTTATATATATATTTCTTTCTGCATTTTTTTTTTTTATTATTTTTAACCTATTGACGTATATTAGCAGTATACTAATTTTTATAATATTTTAATCATTAACATTTTAGTTTAAAATATATTTTTATCTCTAAAGTATTAAAATATAATGTAAAATCTAATATTTTTCTTTAAATTTTAATTTAAAGATTAAAAATAGTAATTTTGAAATCACATAAATTAAGCACTAATCATAAAAAATTTAAGGGTATTATACTATTTTATATAATAAATATAAGATATGGCTAGTGGTGTTCCAATTCAATTCAATCAATAATTAAATTGCAGTTTAATAAATGTTTTGAATTTTGTTGATTTGATATTTTTTCAATTGACTTTTTATGAATTTTTATAAATTGAATTGAATATTAAATATGCCAGTTCATAAATCAATTTAATTCAATTCACAGTAAGATATATATTTATATATTTTTATTTATAATAAATTCATATATATCTATTTAATTCAATTAAAAAATTTAAATTAATTTAAATTTAATTCATTTATAATAAATTTATATAATTTTCAATTGCAAATGTCTCTCCTATTCATACATTCTAAGGTCATATCTCATACTATTATACTTGGTGCCATTTATCAACTTTAAAATGAAAGTAAACATTTATATTCTTTAATTTTCTCTATTAAATCTATATGATTAAGTTTTAAAGTGAATTCTTCTAATTATCTATTTCTCTATGTACTTTTTATTGTTTTTTAAATTGTGTAAGCAATATCATGCGAAGAATTGTTAATTTTGTAAGGAAATTTAATAATATAGAGATAAGAACACTATATTTACCAAGATAAGGAAAATTAATAATTATTTAACTCATAAATTTTAATATATTATATTAATTTCTCTCACATTTTAAAAATAAATTATATTTTTATTTTATTTTATATTATTAAATTTTTTAGATTTTGATTGAATATATTAATATATTTAATTTTTTTTATATAATAATAATTAATAAAAAATATAAATTATATAATATAAAATTACACACTCAAATTTATAATTATAAATTTAATTGAATTTATTTTTTTTATGAATTAAATTGATAAATAAATTTTTAATTCATCGTATCTAATTTATATTGAATTGATGTGAAATATGCAAATATCAATAATGATGTAACTGTAGTCCGATAGTCGTACGTTGGAAAAACCATGCAAAATCAAAATCTAACGAAATGAAAGAAATGAATTCATATAATCCAAAATTGACATGAAGGAAAAAAATTGAATGTATATGATCTATTACAACTAGCTTTGATTTTGTATATATAATCAGTTGAAATTATTACTACAATTTAGAAAAGGAAAATATCAAAATAAAATAATTTACACAGCTTGAAATTTGTGTTATAAATATTTTTAAAAATTAATTATTAAAATTAAACAACTTAATTATATATATGAATATTTAACATTTTATATTTTATCTATGTGAAAATTTTATTATCTTAACACTTATTCAAATGATAATTGGCCAAAATAATTTTTATTAAGTGTGGAATTGATTTTGAAATATATTGAAAATTAAAATTTTAGTTCAAATCATGATTTTAATAGGGATTTAATTATTTTTTCACTCTAATATTATATTAAAAATATATATAATTATAAGAATATTAATTTTAAAAAATTAACTATTAATATTAAAAAATTAATTATATATAAACATACAACATTTTATATTTTATTGATGTGAAATTTTATTATCTCAACAATTTGGAAGTATCCAGTGTGACACAAATTGATAATCGGTCAGAGGAGTTTTGTGAACAGAGAGCGCCGCATCATCGCTTCTTTCAATGACTTTTTAGCTGGACCTACACGTGTACTTCTCCACCGAAAATAATTAGCACTAGTTTTGATCATGTTGCTTCTCATTTCATTTTATCTTACGTGTTTTAGTCAAATAGTCATAATTCTCGTCTCAGTCGAGTTTTGATTGGTTGGAACTACGGGCGGTCGGATATAACACCTGATTTTTATTTTTTGCATAACTAACTGAAGTTAGTGTATAAAAGAGCAGAATTTTCTTGGCAAAACTTCTCCAAGCATACACAGAGGCTTTATTGTCGGCGGTATTCTTGTTGAGTATCTGAAAATATCATTTGGGTTTAATCTTGTTTTCTCTATAAAAGAAAAGGGTATTTGTATTTTCTAATCTCTCTCAAATTTTGCTTTTCTTGTTTTTGGGTTGTTGAAGTTGGTGTCTTTCTTTTGTTGTTTTCTTGATTTTGTACCAATTGCATGTCTATTAAGCAATGCTCATTTCCCTTTGTTGATATTTGAATAGTATTTGTTAACACCGGTCCAGGGTTTGGATTTGAAACAACCAATATAAATAAATCCATATTTTTAACATTGGGTTCGAGTATGGGGTGTTTGGATGAAAAGTCAATTTTGAAAAATATAATTTTAAAAATGTCGTTTTAAAATAAGGTGTTATGTCTAGTTTAAATTTTTTTTGTTTTTAAGTTTTAAAACAATATTTTGAATTAATTTGTCAAATATTTTAAAAATTTATTTAGCCTTTTTTAAACTTTAAAACGATATTTAATATCCATTTTAAGGAAATCCAAACACTTCATATATATATATATATATATATATATATA
>CANXYC013045077.1:0-17032 GCA_948193065.1 Aleurites moluccanus | reverse complement strand
TATATATATATTTAGCTACTTTTATTAACTTTTTAGACTGATCCTTAATTAATTAATAATTAATTAATTAATCAACTCTTAAGTATTTTTAATTTACTTTGTTATAATTTTTAATACTCTAGTATTTTCAACTATATTCATATTGTCCATTTTATTCGATTTAATTCTTATTTAAATTCTATAATTCACTATAATATCTATTTTTCATTGTTCTTAATTAATATTCGATTATTACTCTCTGGAGAATTAAAAAAAAAAATCTTACCCGATTTTCCTATTATAATCATTGAATTTCCTATTATAATCGTTCGAGTTATTTCAATTTTCTTTTTTCCATCTCTCCAAATCAATAAAAGCATTCATCAAAATCACAACCCATTAACCAAAAATAAGAGATTCCCTATAAAAACACTCAATTTTAGACACAAAAGAACTAAAACCCACTAATTGAATCCAAAAAAAAATATCAATATCACTAAATTCATCAAGAAGTTGCAATTTCAGGAATTTCTCGTCTGCTCAAGTAAAACCCAGAATTAAATACTTGGCTGAATTTTCATGTACTGCCAACCAATGAAGAATCCATCGCAAGAGCACAAAATATCGTATTTGTTCTTGAAACAAGGATTCAACCAATCTCAATTGAATCCCTGTGACTTGAATTGATTTGCATAATAATTTCTAAAAATCCCAATCAAAATCCGACACCTCCTCTTCGAATTACCCCATTCACAGGTAATTTCAAGGTCACCATTGATAAAACCCTAGGCCTAACAACAACATCACCATATCTATGGCTCGTACACCCACACGTCACCTTTATGTAATCTCCACTTTTCATAATACCACTTATCTCTCTCAACTCTTCATCGCTAAACAATAACTCTCTCTCTAACCATTTGCCATCTCGCTTCCTCTGCTATCGCAAACCCCAAAAAAAAATAAAAACTAGGCCCTCTTACAGAGAGATCTTCAAAGCGAATGCAACTGAAAAAAAAAATCCAAAAGAAGAAAAAAGATAGGATTTTGATTAGTGGGTATTGTAGAAGAGGAAAACCCATAAAACCACAAAGTTTAAAAAACTAGAAAAAAAGAGTCTTTAATGAAAGTCCACATCTTCTCTTAGAGATCTAGTGGACAAAGAATTGAAAGTGTCACAAGAGAAGCATTCGTTGTAGAGAGACAGAGAAAAAAATGGAGCTGGCTAAGAGAAATAAATGGCGTGGTGTGTGAGAGATTGAGAGATATTGGTAAGGTTATTTTTGGGTTTTCATAAATTATTATATTATAAAATATTTAAAATGACTTAATTTTAATAGAAAAGGCTAAAAATTAGGAGAGAGTGATCATTAAGTCAGACGGTGTTAAAATAAAACGATTATGAAATACATCCCACTAAATATAGAGATCAATTCGTTATTAAAATTAAAATTTATGGACTAATTTATAATTTTCCCATTGTCTATTTATTGTTGATTCTTGGATTTAGAAAGAGAAAGAGCCTTTGCTATTAGCACTTCTCCTTTTATAAACTTTGGTACTAAAAATCGCTTCATTCCACTAGCTAACTACAACAAAGATATGTGTATTAGAGACATATAATTAGTGACTTATATAATATTTGTTTATAAATACTTATTTTACTGGCTTATGTCATATATGTCTCTACATATGACACTATTTATTTCTAATTCTAACAAATTTTTAGAAAAAATAAAAAATATATTTTTATTAAAAAAATTTGGAGTTTATTTTTATTATTTTTCTCTAAAAATAGATATAAAATTCAATTACCATAATAATATTCATCTAAAATGAAATTTAAATATTTAAAGTTTTCATAAATAAATTTTACGAGGCAAATTTTAACTTTTTATTTTTTATTAATATTGGTAATTTTAGATGCAATTATAATAGACAATAATTCATACTAAACATTATTATCTCTTCTAAAACTTAGGTCACCATCTACATCTTAAAAAAAAGTTGAAATAATAAATGTTTATATTTTTTTTATAAAAGAAAGTCTTTTATTAATGAAAAATAAGGATACATCTCCATAAAAATACTTGAAAAATTATAATTCAAATGAATAAAAAATGAGTTTTACCCTCTAAACTTCATTAACCAAGTTATCAAAACAATAATATTTAATCCAATAATTATAATTGGCAAATCGACAAAAACATACTCCACTTGAAATTAATATCAAGTTATTTGATAAGTCGGAATTGTTGAAAATTATACAAAAACTCATCTTCATATAAGAGATACAAATAAACTTTTATAAAAAAAATCAATTCAAAGTCTATAAATGAAAGACGCATAAATAAAATAAATATAAATATAAATAAATAAATTTATATTTAATATCAAAATCTTATTTAAAACAATAACAAATAATTTAAAATAAAATAAATATTATATTATTTTTAAATAATCAATATTAAGTAAGAAAAGAGAGATGATAAAGTTAAGAGAGAAAAAACGATGAATTTAACATAGATAAAGACGATAATGAAAAGAAAAGAGAACTAAAGGTAATAAAAAAGAAATAAGAGATAAAACAGTAACGAATAATTTAAAATAAAATAAATATTATATTATTTTTAAATAATCGATATTAAGAAAGAAAAAACGATGATAAAGTTAAGAAAGAAAAAACGATGAATTTAACATAGATAAAGACAATAATGAAAAGAAAAGAAAACTAAAGATAATAAAAAAGAAGTAAGAGACAAAGAGACAGAGATAAAGGCGACATTTAATATAAAAGACTATATTTTATCATAATAAATATTCATATTTATATCTTAGAAAAACGTAAAATCCTAATTTTTGCCTCTTATTAATTTAGTTTCGAACTTTACATTTGACTAATTTTTCCTTTTTTCTCTAAATTATTTTTGTCTCTTCTTCTTCTTCATCTTACACGTATATATAGAATTAAAAAGCGTTGGATATTTTGTTTAGAATCATTTATTTGGCCTAAACATTTTGTAAGTAATTTAATCATTTTTTTTTGATAAATCAAATTAACATTTTGAAAATCTTATTACACTTTAATTGTTATACTTGAAGATTTATTAATTTTATCATCATATTTTGATTTTTGATTTTTTTTAAATCAGGTCATAAAATTAGAAGATCATTTATTTGATCTAGAACACTATGAAATTCTCCTCCATCACTGGTGCACATAGAAAAAGAAACTATCAGATTTATTATTATTATTATTTTTTTTTTTTTTTTTTTTTGTCTTGGGCTCTTGCCTCCTTCTCTATTTGTCCCTGTGTACAGCACTCAAAGGGGTTTACTCTTTACGCAGCCTTTGCACAACTCTGTGTTGCACTACTAATTTAATTGGGATTTTTCTAAAAATATTGAAAAAAATAAAAAATATTTTATTTTTATTGTTAGAAAAAAAATTTTAAAAATATTACATATCTAAAAATATTTTTTAAAAAAATATGACAAAATTCATGGGTCTCAAGATGCATTTTGCCTTTAACATAAATTGAAATGTAAATTTAAATTTTTGGTTTTAATGTGTTAACTTAGTAATTATTAACAAAGTAGTATGACGATTTTGGGCTTGCTTATCTCTCAGCTTTACTGCCAGTTAGATCGGTGCTACCTGGTTTCATCCAATGATAGCTAACCCTATATTTGAACATAAGAAATAGTAATTTGAATAA
This sequence comes from Aleurites moluccanus, assembly GCA_948193065.1. Taxonomy (NCBI): domain Eukaryota; kingdom Viridiplantae; phylum Streptophyta; class Magnoliopsida; order Malpighiales; family Euphorbiaceae; genus Aleurites; species Aleurites moluccanus. Next base: position 13,334 of record CANXYC013045077.1, on the reverse strand, counting down.
GAGAATTAGACTGGGGGGATCGACTTCCCATATTGAAGTGTAGTGTGGTTTATATGGACTAATTCATATCTTTGTTTGATTATTTGTCATTACGACACACTGTATGAGCATTTCTTATAATAAAATAATTAGATAAATATATTGGTTAATATCATTCATTAAGATGAGACGCTTATTCCTGCCATCTTATTTTCTTTTAAGGATCAGGTTGATAAAACAATTGTAGTACTTAAATTCTTATTGAGTTTCCCTGCATTCTTCCTCGATAATGGATTTTATGTGTGTTATTTAATATATATTGTACTCATATTATTATGTATTTTATTACTCTAGAATTTCACAATTACAATAGTATTTGTATGTATGATTCAGTTAGTGGGATCTGATTATGATATATTATAATATTTGAAATGATGGAGTTGAGAAGTATTATTATTATTGATGTTTGCATGTCTTGTATTTCAGACGGGCCCATAGCCATCATCATTGTTTTGATAATATTAAATGAATGTCTTGTTAGACTGACTACGAGTTCTAGAAGCCTTTGGTTTTTCCGTGTTTTAATATCGATCATGTATCCTTAAAGTTTGATCATGACATTTGTAACACCCTCAAATTTCATTTATATAACCTTGAATATATGTTATTTAAGCATAAATAAAGTTACTTTAGATGTTAAAATATCGTACTTGTGCGATTTGATAAATTGCTAAAAACCGACCCAGTAGATAGGTAAGCACGCCTACGTTTCGATTAACAAACAGGCTCAAAATCTTAAATTTTTAATATTACCATTAGATTCATAAGCTAGAGAAATTAAGAAATATTGTTTCAAAATTGAAATGGGACAAAAAGATAAATAGTTAAAAGTTTCAGGTTCAAATTGCGAATACGAGAAGTATCGAGGGAAAAATCAAATTAGCTGAAAGTTAATTAATATAAATAGCCATCTAATTCTTCAAAAATCATAAAATTCTCCTCCTTCCTCCATTTTTATAGCTGAAACTATCCTCCATCCAAACTCCATAAATTTCTTCCAAACTCCAAGCTAAATCGATTGAAAACTCGATTAAACTAGTTTCCATCGAAAGTTTCAAGAAATTCAAGCTAGAAATTGAAGAGAACCCTAACCTAAATTTCATCCACACCTTGAATTCAGGTGAGGATGATATTTTTTCCATTCTTTTGATTCATTTAAGCTATATAAATGAATAAAAATATGATTAGGTCGATAGATTTCAAGATTGGATCGAAATTGAAGAAAATCTAAAATTAGATTTATGTTAAAATTCGATTTTATGTATAGGTTTTCATAATTATAATTAATATTTAAATATGTTAGTTAGCATCCATTTAAGGCTAAATATATGATAAAATTGATTGTAGAATCGAAAGAAACCGAAAAACACTACTTTTGCCTATTATAGGCAAATAAGCGTTTTATCACGTAAACAATCGAACTATCAGTTATAGTGAGTTGTATGTATGTTATTGTGCATGTTTAAATCTTCATTTGATCAATTTGAAATGAATATGAAACCTGCATCCTTTTGACATTTTTCATTCCTTTAAATTTTTCTTGAATTTAATCTCTGATAGTGTTATTTATTGTTGTATATAAACCCTATTTGAGAATGCCTTTGTGTTTGTTGCCATTGAGACTTGAATTGTGAATTTTGACTTTTGATCAATATATCCCAAAATTATATTTATTTAGTCCTAAAATAGTGCACACTAAGTGCTCGATGAAATGACCTTTGTTAATTTTCTTAAGAATCCAATTGTCACCAAATTTGCTAAAATGTGTGACTTTCTTTGTCACCAGTATAAATGTGTATTTTTGACATATTTTGAATTTGTATCCTAAATGACTTTTGTGGCATTTTGTCTGTACTATAATATTCATTTGTTAAGAATAATGATCCTGTATGTGTTTTCTTCCTTACATTAATTCCATGTCTACTCTCGTGATCATTTAGTTAATATAAGCCCATTAAATTCTTTATAATTTCTAACCCCCTAAAGTGTGTCCCAATCTCTTGGCAACTCTATCTCTTAGGTTATTGATCTAATGAACTAATATCACATTTTATCTCTTAATCCATCATATGTTATCTTAAATAATGTCTAATAGTGGCCAATTATCAAACATTTATAAATCTAAATCAATAAATTAACCAATTCAATTTATGCACAAGATAATCAATCATTCATTGTCTAAATCATAAAATTAACAATTGACTATATCTAAATTGTAGAATAAATAATTTAGCCAAGCATAGTTGAAATACAAATTGAAAACTTTATTAAATTAATAAAATAGTTCAATATTATTACAATTAAATTAAATAAAGATAAATGGAGTTAAGAATGAAAATCTTCTTTATTCGCCAAGATTTGATTTTGATTGTTAGCCCTTCAATTTGAAGTTCTTCCTTATTTTTCTTAAATATTTCCCTCTCTAGACTTCTTAGAAAAATTTCCTCTCTTCCACTCCCAAGAAAAATGAAGTTTTGAAGGTTAAATATTCATTTTTGCCTAAAAATCACCAGAAACCGGGTCATTAATCCAAAAACCGAATTGAGTGCACTAAAAAATCGGGAGTCTGTGTCTCCGAAAAATAATTTGGAAAAAAACCGGATGCTTTAGCCAAAAACCAGATTGCTCTTCATCAAAAATCAGGTGCCGATTTTTTTAAAGTAAATCTTCTTTAAATTTATTTGATTTTTGAACCAAATAATTTCATATCTTCAATATTAACTTCAAACTTCAAAAATAAACAAAATCATATCAAATTTTCACAAAATAAAATAAAATCATAATTAAATATATTCAAATTAACCTAAAAATACTACTAAAATAACACACGTGATCCATTGCCATCTGATCCACTTCATAAGCTCTAGCAGCTCTTTTTGGATGGCCTCTTTCATTGGTCCACTGGTGATTTTTCGAAGCAATCTCTTCTATCAGCTGGTATGTTTCATCTGCCGATTTATTGATCAAGGCCTCACCAGCTGTTGCATCCAGGGTTATTTGAATGGTCGGTGATAACCCATCATAAAATATTTGCATCAGAGTGTAGTTGTCTATGCGGTGGTTCGGGCATCTCCTCTGCAATCCCTTGAATATCTCCCAGGCCTCATAAAGAGATTCTCCTTCCAGCTGTCCAAAATTGAGATTTTTGTTCTTGAACCTAAGAATTTTCCCAGATGGAAAATGCTTCGTTAAGAAAACTTGGACAAGCATTCTCCAACTAGTGAAGTAATCTACTGTATGCTTGTTAAGCCAATCCTTAGTCAGGTCTCTCAATGAGAAGGAGAACAACATCATCCTAATGGCTTCATCTGAAACGCCATTAATCTTCACTGTATTGCAAAGTTCCACAAAGTTGGATATATGGGTATTGGGATCCTCCAGTGAACCCCCTCCAAATTGCTTCTTGGACACCATGTTGATAAGTGCAGGATCCAACTTGAAATTGTTATTGTTGATAATCAATCTGGTTATGCTTAATTGTGCCCCATTCAAGTTCGGCAATATGTAATCTTTTAAGGTTTGGGCTTGTGGTTGAACATGAAACGGAGGTTCATGTATATCTGGTTGCACCCTGTTCCCTTGTCCATTTATTTCAGCGGTTGTCTTCGTCGCTGCTGCTTCATCTACTCCTCTTAAATCTGCCATATTATTTCTTTCTTGTTGCTTTCTTTGCTTTGCTTCCTTTCGATTCTTCTTGCACAATTTTTCTATTTCTGGATTCAACGGCTTAGGGTTCGCTAATCCAAATCTTTGCATAAACTTCTCCAATTCAAATCACAATTAAGCAAAAAGTAGTAAAAAACTAAGTAAAGGGTCTAAATTAATAAAGAATATATCTTGTATTGATATTGACACAAATTTTTGCCTCTCCAGCAACGGCGCCAAAAATTTGTTAGACGTTTCGCAAGTATACGAATCATTCATGCAAGTAATAGTGTGTGAGTAAATGTCGTGTCCCACAGAGAGGCGTGGTTAAGTACCAAAATTAAATATTTCCTTATAATTTAGACAAAATTAAAATTGGATGTTGAAATGAAAATTAAAGTAATATTGAAAATTAAAAACAAAGTAATTTTGAGTTTTGAATATTGAAATAATTTTAACAAGCTTATAATTGATATTTCATTAATTGATTTTTTTATGATTCTAACTCATGATTAATTATTCAAAATACAAAATTAATGAATTAACTGCTCTAAATTATTATAATTCTCTTTCAAACAATTACAAATTATCTACATTAATTCCATGTCTACTCTCGTGATCATTTAGTTAATGTAAGCTTATTCAATTCTTTAGTAATTTCTAACCCCTAAAGTGTGTCCCAATCTCTTGGCAACTCCATCCCTTAGATTGTTGATCTAATGAACTAATATCACATTTCATCTCTCAATCCATCATGTGTTATCTTAAATAATGTCTAATAGTGGTCAATTATCAAACATTTATAAATCTAAATCAATAAATTAACCAATTCAATTTATGCACAAGATAATCAATCATTCATTATCTAAATCATAAAATTAACAATTGACTACATCTAAATTGTAAAATAAATAATTTAGCCAAGCATAGTTGAAATACAAATTGAAAACTTTATTATATTAATAAAATAGTTTAACATTGCTGAACAATTAAATTAAATAAAGACAAATAAAGTTAAAAATGAAAATCTTATTTATTCGCCAAGATTTGATTTTGATTGATATCCCTTCAATTTGAAGTTTTTTCTTATTTTTCTTCAATATTTTTCTCTCTAAATTTTTTAGAAAAATTTTCTCTTCCACTTCCAAGAAAAATGAAGTTTTGAAGGTTAAATATCCATTTTTGCCTAAAAATCACAAGAAATCGGATCAATAATCCAAAAATCGGGTTGAGTGCACTCAAAAACCAGGAGTCTATGTCTCCGGAAAATAATTTAGGCAAAAATCGGATGCTTTAGTAAAAAATCAGGTTGCTCCTCTCCAAAAATCGGTCGGGTACCAATTTTTTAGAGTAAATCTTCTTCAATTTTATTTGATTTTTAAACCAAATAATTTTATATCTTCAATGTTAACTTCAAACTTAAAAAATAAACAAAATCATATCAAATTTTCACAAAATAAAATAAAATCGTAATAAAATATATTAAAATTAACGTAAAAATACTACTAAAATAACACACATCATTTAATATTTCAATTATTTATGAAACTTTAACTTTGTTAAAAATAATAAATTATGAATTATCATTGACATAAAAATAATAATAAAATATTATTGGATTGCACATAAATTAAATAAATCATATAAAAATATAAAAATAAGCCATTAACATGTAAAAGCAGAAAGAATGAACTAAAAATTAATAAAAAAATAAAATTAAAGAATTAATTTATATAAATAAATATATAAAAATAAAATTATGCTAATAATATATAAAAAATTAAAAATTAAACTAAAACCAATAAAAAAACAAGAAAATTAAGCTAAAGTTAATAAAAAAATCCATAAAAAATATATCATGTCAAATATAAGATATTCATATTGTGAAATGAATATGACTATGAAGAAATTAATAATTTCATAAACATGTATTTATAATTAAATTATTTATCATAACTATTAATGAAATATAAATTAGATTATAATTATAATTATAATTTTCTATTTGTATTAGAATTTTTCTATCCAGTTAGATTTTTTAATTTAATATGTATACAAAATAATGATATACTAAACCAATCAATTTAATAATAATGATTTTTTTTTGTCTTTTACAGTAAAAATTATGTATTTAATAGAAAATTCAAAAGTTTTACCTTTTAAGATTAAGAAACTTTTATATATATATATAGTACAGATATAGATAATAATAATTATTATAAGTGATTTCTAAATCAAATTTTCTGTCAATATTTTTATCTATATATACTAATAAATCACAATATTTAATAAAAAAAAGAGTGTTATGGAAAAATATAACAATGACAATAATTAAAATGTATTTAAAATAATATTTTATTATATTTATTTATTTTTATAGTGTTATTATCTATTTTTTATCATTTAAATTGCTCAAATAAGATTATTATATAAAATAATAATTTAAAAAAAATTTTAAACTTACACATTAAATACCTTATTAATTATCTCATATATATTTTTAATCATTTTAAATACTTAAAATTATATAAAAAAATTAATAAATAATGAGTATAAATAGAGTCTTAAACTTTTTTAAAATTTTTAATTTTCATATTACTATGGTAATGATTCGCAGTCTTATCTTATATACTTTTTTTTTTCTTGAAATATTAATATAATTCATATATTTATTATAAATTTCGAGTAATAAATTTAACAACCTAATATAGGTAAAAATAAATTCGAAGCAAGAAACTATCTGAACTATTGTTGTTAGGTTGTCACTATAGTTAGATATTTTAAGGTCCGGATCTAAAAGGCAGATTTAACTGTAATTGATAAAATTTTCCCGCCAAAGAGATAGTGAATATTAAATAAATAAATAAACATGATTTTGGGAAATTTTAGGAAGAAAGCAAAAAAAAAGGATACGTGGTGGGGACGTGACTCACCAGCCGAAAGAGACAATACCGTTTTGGTCAAAAAATAAATATTAAAGTTGATTGGATGGGAAACGTCCTTTGATATCTATTTCTAATATTTGAATTTATAATATTTGGATGAAAATTTTTATGAATTTATTTAAAATTTATTATTTAATTAATAAAAAATTATTTTTTCATTTCAAGAGTTTAAAAAAATAATTAATTTAATTAAAATAATAATTTTTATTTTATATTTTTCATAAATATTATTTATTTATATTATTAAATAAATTATTTTTTATTATAAAAATACAATTAAAATTCATAAATTTTATTTAATTCTAAATAAGTGAAATTTTATAAATTTTATAGAATATAAAATCTAGATTTTTAATTTTATGAAATTTAATAAATTTTATAAATTTTAAAATTTTTAATTCAAATGTGACACTAAAATTTTTTGGTTAATTACAATTTCTCCTATGTAGAATGACACAATACACTAAATTCTTTCTGATTTTTCAAAAATGTATTAATTCCCCCTGACGAATGTCATAATATATTATCAGACCATTCCATCCAATTTTACCATTAGTCAATTCTACAAGGATAATAAAAAGATGAAAATATTTTTACCCTTTATTTTTAATTAATTACATTTTATTTTCGTTTTAAAAATTTTTTTAAGGTTAAAAAAATTATTTTCATATTTTTGACAAATTTTAAAATAAAAAATAAACAAAAATATTTTTTAAAAAATATTTTTTTTATTTTTTATTTGTTAATTTTTATTTTAAAAAATAATTTAAGAAGAAATTAAATTATTAATTAAATTATTTCTTCTTAAATTTTTAATACAAATAAAAAGTTCATTTTCATATTTTTGACAAATTTAAAAATAAAAAGTAAAAAATATTTTTATTTTTTATTTGTTTTTTATAAATATTTTTATTTTTTATTTATTATTTTTTAAAAAATAAAATAAAAATATTTTTTAAATATTTTTAAAAAATATTTTTATTTTCAAATTTGTCAAAAGTATAAAAATATATTTTTTAATTCTAAAAAAAATTAAAATAAAAATAAAATATAATTAATTAAAATTAAAAGGTAATGATATTTTTTTTTTCACTACCTTTATAAGATTGACTATTAATTAATTAACTATAAAATTAAACGGAAGAATCGATTAGTATATTATGACATTGGGTTAGGAAGAAGTTAATATATTTTTTAAAAGTAAAAAAAAAAAATTAATGTATTAGGCATACTTTTTTCAGAAAAATACTTAGCATGAAGTAGAATTGGTGAAATCATGGTAATATAATTCATAATCGGTTAATATATTTTATATTATATTAATATTTTGACTATAAGGTATGTATATGTACATCACATAATTTTTAGTATCAAAATTTCTATATAAATTGTGTTACTAAAATTTAAATTCATGATAATTTTTATTGTAATAAAATGGAGTGCTGAAAAAATGCATAGTCATAGCCTTAACATCTCTTCAGTTAGTGCGCGTCCCCTCGTACACTTGCAGACTCCAACAGTCCAACACTTATTTGGATTGGTGTGGTCATATGTCGCCGGCTAGCCTGAAAAAAAATAAAATAAAATTATTCGTTAGCATTTAATTTTCAATATATTCCTATTGGAAGATACTTTAATATTATAAGGTTTTTTATTAAAAAATGTAACATGGATTTCTCCAAAAGTCTATTAATGAAGTGGGCTACCACTACAACTACAACTGGTTCCGTTACTTCGTTTTCCCGCAAAATTGTTTCGAATTTTCCCGCCCAAAGGGAGAGGGAATGGACCCAAACTCAAAATTAAAATAACTCCTAATAATATTATTTTCTCTATCAAAAAAAAAAAAAAAATAATCACATTTTATTTTATATATAAATTAAAAAATTTAATTATTTTTAATTTTATCATTTTTTTTCTAAAATACCTCTGTCTAAAATATTCTATTATATATTGTTTATTTTTTTTTAATATTTATAATAATTAAATCATTTATCTTAATTGACTATTATAATATTAATTATATATTCAATAACACAATATCTAATTAATAAAATTTAAATTTGATGAATTTTTATATCAAAATATTAAAAAATTATTCTATTAAATTTATAATTTTAACATATATATGTAATAATATTAATATAAATTAATAAATGACATATTTAATAATCATATATATAATTTTATGTACTTCTCCGTCTTATGATATAAAAAATAAATCTAAAACTTTGAAATAATTTAAATACTATTTCTATTATATATATACTAAAATTCAATTACAAAAGTGAAGTTTGAAATAACTTAATGTATTATGCGGATTTTGAATTTTAATCTCAAAATCTCAGACCTAATCAATATGAGTAAACATAATTAACATTATAAAATACTACCTTAATCAATTATTATTATGCATCTTATCCTTGAATTGAATGAAAGATAGAATATAAAATTTATAAAAAAATTAAAAATTAAATTTTCTATAATAGCTAGCATTAACTACTTATTTAAATAAAAATTACAAAATTTTGGGTAAGATTGATATAAAAAAAATTTGTAAGATTTAAATGTGATTATATTTTATAAAATTAGAAATTATATATATTCAGAATTAATTAAATAGTAAAATTGTTAATAAATGTTAAAAATTAAAATTAATTAAATTTTAAAAAAATTATCATAAAATTTCTTGAAACATAATCATGTTAGTAGAGGGGGGAGCAAAGGTGGTGATTGGGACCTCACAAAAAAAATTGAGTAGCTCTCAAGTTACTTTCCATTATAGTCCCTGCATGTGCACTCTCTATACTTCTACTCTGCCAAAACTTTGGTTAGGTCACCTTCCATTACCCAACCAAATGACTTTAGTGTTTGTGATTTTGCCACCTAATTTCATTAAATATTTTGAAGATTGATTTGCAGTTGTAGGTCCCACATACACATGCATAGGATACCATTGAATTTTAAGATTTGATTTCAGAATAAGCTTTGATTTGTGGCTTGTCCTACAATAGGGTCACATGGCAGCAATGTTCATAACTAATGTGTCCTCAACAGTCAACATCTTCAAACAAGTGCTTTCCTTCCTCATTTGATCATATATTACTAATTTTCTTTTAGGTTAAGAAGAACTAATCTTGGTTTAAGCTTGTATTTCAAGGATAATTTCTTGTTTTTGGTTCTTATGTTATATATATATAATTTTATATAATATTTTAACTAGTTTTCTTTGCCTTTATTTTTATCATTAGAAAATACCACTTGAATCTAAATTTAAATATACATATAAAATATTTATATATATATAAATATAAGTTTAAAATTAAGAGAAGGTAAGTAAAATTTATTGTCATCTTATCAAATTTGAAGAATTTAATTTAATTGATTTATAATCAATTGAATGCTACATGATAATGTAATTAATGAAAGGTTAATTAATTAATTTAATATTTTTTTAGCTAAAACAACTTCATGTATGGGGTTTTGGCAAAACAAGGGAAGAAAAGAAAACAAAAACAATAATTTATTGCGAGACTATTTGTATGGCTAAGGGGTTCAAATATATCTATATTTGAGTTCCATTTTAGAGTTGGGGGTCGCGATCCCGCATTATAAGGTGATCTCTAACGCCACTGCAAAGTGATGTTTTATATTATTTTGGAGTGAAATAATTATTTCAATCGGATTCTAATTCATCGATGCCATTTTTTTTTCTTTTTTATTTAACTTTTATATGTAAAAAACTTATAATTAAAACCAAAATTTTATAAATAAGTACATTATTTTGTATTGAGGGAAACACAGTATCTCTTCATATGTATAATTTTAGATATTTAAAAAATTTTATAAAAATTATAATTTGATAGTGTTTCATATAATGAATCCAATAATATATTTTTTTATGCTAAACAAAAATCAAATGGACAGTTAAAAATACATTATAAATTTTATATATTATATTTAACAATCTATATTTAATGTATTTATAATATATTTTTAACTGTGTATTTGATTTTTGTTTAGTATAAAAAATACATCATTGGATTCATTATATGAAATACTATCAAATTATAATTTTTATAAATTTTTATAAATCTTTTTAGGTATTTAAAATTGAACACACGAGGGACTGCTGTGTAAAAAAACATAGCAGCCCCCCTCAACCCCATTATTTTTTTTACTTTTATTATTTAGTTTTTAATTTATATAAATAATTAATTTTAAAAATTTTAATTTATAAAAAAGCCTTATTATATTTAAATTGTAATTTTCAATAAATTTTTTTTTATTATTATTATATATATATATTAATTCTTACATAAATATTTAAATTAAATACGAGCAATAAAATTAAAATTACCTAAATTTTTATAAAAAAAAATCTTATTTTAAGAAAACTAATTAATTTGGACATATAATATAAGAATTTGAAACAATACAAATTATAGATATCAATTATTATATTATATATTCAATTTAATTATAGATCTCGATTAATTATCATTAAGTTTCGAATTGATTGAATTTAGTCTCGATTAATTTGGTTAGATTTCGAATTGTCAAAATTAGATCTCGATTGATTTATATATTAAATATAAATATTAATATAAAATATCAACATTGATAATAATAATTAAAATTACCATAAATATTCAAAATACATATTAATATAATAACATAGCGTAGATTAAAATATAAATATAATATAAGTCTATTTAATTATTTTTATTAATGTAGTTTTATTTTAAATAATATATTAATAGTAAGTGAGTCATTTAATTAATAAATTATTATAATTTAATTTGTTATATTATCACTTTGCTAAATTAATAATTAGATTTTTTTTAAATAAATATGTAAATGGGTAATTAGTGAAATATTATAAAATAGTGGAGAATTATAATAAATTGTATAAAATATATAAAAAGGAGTATTCTTTTTTGATATTAAAAATAAAATTATAGTTAGAGATAAAATTACTATTTGATATAATATAAATTGCAAAATAATATAAAATTGACTGTATTTTGATATTATGGATTGAAGATGGCTTAACAGGTAGTTCTGCCTTAAATTATAATAATACATATATAATTGCAATTATTATAATTCAACACAAGTACATACATTAAAAACTATTGAATATAATTACAACTAATATAAAAGTATATGGAATAAATTTAACAATATTTTAAAAATTAGATAAAATTGAAAAACCCAATAAATTGAGGATATTTAATTAAAATTATTAGTCCTTATATATATTCGATATTTCTATTGCAATTTGTTTTTTACTAGTGAACAAAAGCTCAAATATATATATATATATATATATATATATATCGAAATTAAATTTACATTTTGTTATGGTTTAACTCCATAACTATTTAGCTCATAGTAGTTAATTGAAGAGTACAAAAGAGAAAGAGAACGAGAACAGTAGATGAGAATAGGATGAGAAGGAGAATGAGAGGGAAAATGAGAGAAGAGTTGAGAGAAGGGAGAGAGATGGGAAGGATAATAAGAGTATTATTGATTGACCAAAAAACAGAGTATCCTCCTTATTCCTGACTATATTTATTTATAACCAATTTGTAACTACTTGACAACTCAACAAAATGGTTACACTAATACTAACAATCTCATAACAGAATACTAACTTGATTAACAATTGCTAGTCATCAATCCTTAACTGTTCTAGTTGATACATCCATAACAGTACCCTCCCCAAGAAGATTTTCCTTATCCTCAAGGAAAAAATAAGGAAATTGAGACTTCAAGAAGGAGAGATCTTCCCAAGTGGCCTCCTCGGGTGTGAGGTTAAGCCAGTGAACAAGAACTTGAACCACTGGTTGAGCATGCCTAGTGATAACTCATTGTTGAAGAATTGCCAATGGTTCCAGCAATAAGTCTCCCTGGGCAGACACAACAGGTAGAGTAGGAGAAACAGTTTGGTTCTGACCCAAACACCGTTTTAACAAACTGACATGGAACACTGAATGAATGTTAGCCTCAGGTGGGAGTTGTAATTTGTATGCAACTGAGCCGATCTTCTTTAGGATTTGGAAAGGACCATAATACTTAGCTACCAGTTTGAGCGATTTTCAAAGAGCCACACTATTTTGCCTGTATGGTTGAAGCTTTAGGTAAACGAAATATCTCATACCAAAGACACTATCAATTATGTGCTTATCAACATTCTGCTTCATTCTCTGCTGGGCTGCCTGCAAATTGTACCTGAGTAATTGTGTGAGGTGCTCTCTTTCTTGCAACAATTGAGTGACAGATTTTACCGGTGATATGTGATCAACAACTGAATGAAAGTGAGGAGGTTCATAACCATATAAAGCTTGAAATGGTGTCAACCCCAAACTATTGTGGAAAGTGGTATTGTACCACCATTCTGCTAAGGCCAACCATTTGAACCAGGCAGCTGGCTTTTGAAAGGACATACATCTCAAATATGTTTCCAAGCACTTATTAACCCTTTCTTTCTGTCCATCCGATTGAGGGTGGTATGCAGTGCTATGGTGGAGATTCACACCTAAACTCTTGAAGAGTTCTTGCCAGAATAAACTTGTGAAAAGTTTGTCTCTATCAGAGACTATAGTATGAGGCAAACCATGGAGTTTATAAATGTTGTCTAGGTAAAGGTGGGCTACTGAGGTGGCTGTAAATGGGTGTGAAAGAGCAAGAAAATGGCTA